>JANHGL010017047.1:41311-77405 GCA_024611195.1 Ceyx melanurus
TAGATATTTATAAATTTATTAAATTTTGGTTTAACTAAAATAATTTAAAATATCTTTAATTACTGCAATACCCTGTGTAATTATATCTATATGCAAACTGGCTTTTCAAAACCTGCTCAGTTTTTTCACCATACTGTTCATAATTTGTAATATAGAGTATCCTCCAGTTTTCTAACTGCTATTGTCAACATACCTGTGCTATCAAGCTGGGTACTGTACAATGACAGAGAATCCTCATATTAAACCTCACCCCAACCCCCATGTCTTCCTTCTGCCACTTCCTCAAAGAGTTTTGTATTTCAAGTAAAAATAACATAGTGAATATTTCAACAATGTTCCATGTTTTATTTTTTCTGTAATTCATACTCAATTTCTACTCAAAGCAAGACTGTGCTTTGGCCTGAAATATTATTGTCACTATTCTAAAATCAGTCTTAGTCTACTCTTCAGTATAATCTAGTTATTTGGTGCTAGATCTGTTTCAAGAAAGATGGTACTTGTGAATCTTTTAGGAATCTAACAAATCTCTCACCTAGTAAGGTTTCAGAGTAAGGTTTTATATTACTTGCTTGCCTGTCTTTCTGCCTTCGTAGAGGTTCAGTTAAGCTGTATCTTTTCGGACAAGTTCCAACTCCGATTTAAGTCCTACACCTGAATAGAAGACTTTTCACAATCACAAGCAGATTGTAATTTCTACACAAATTAATATTTTACATACTTGGAAATGGGTACACAGCAAATTCGTAACTACTTTTAAAAAGTCTAACTTTTATTACCTTGCTTAAATTCCCATTTCTCACTAAATCATCATAATGGAAATCAACTATTTACTCATCTATAAATACAATCTAGATTTCATGAACATAGTGCCATCTATATTGTAAACAAGTAGCTAGTAAAATTTATGCAAATTGGAAAACAATATATGTTACCTAAGCCAATAAATAATTAAAATAGGATTTCCCATTACCAAAATAAACACCTTTTTTAACTCTAGGAATCACTGTTAACACCCATACCTGTATTTACTGTTTCCTGGTCAATCATGCCACCTTCAGCAAAGCCTTCCAAATCATCCAATTTTACTTTCTCCCAAGGAATGTAAGAAACTCCCAGATCTACATCCCAGAATTGCTTGTATTCCGTTTTCACACCTTTATTCAAAGCCCAGGCAATCTGAAAATAAAACCCAATCAGATAATCTGGTTAAAACATATAACCTGTGCAAAGAGTATTTCAGATAATTTCCTTCATGCTTCTGTCCCTGCAGATCAACTTTTAGTGTCGATTTATTAAAGTTTAAACAAGTTTTTAAATTTTAAATGAACCTGTAGGAAGTCTGCTTTGCCTCTGCAACAGGTATGTTTGATTACAAGATTAATTACATCAAAGAGTTTAAGTTTGTTCTACATAATTCTTATATATATATATATGGGAAATTTAAAAACATGGCATTTCAAGGACTCAAAGTATCAAAGAAAGCAAAAAAAACAAAACACCTCACAGCATTTAATCATAACTTGATATTAGGTTTGATAGTATTCTTACAGAGTAAAGTGATCACATCATCAGGTATAGAACTTAGGTTGTTTATACAGTTTGTACTCTTTATCATTAGCATGTAGATAAAATGTTCTCCAAGTACTTCCTGAGTATCTAGTAATAATTTCATTTTACTGCCTTTCATATTGCCTATTAAAAGCTGCACTTTACACTGAGGGGAAAGAAACAATTCAGATTTATTCATTACTCTTCTCCGTATGGCACATTTGAATGAACAGCTGCTAAATGATAAATCATCATATTAAAACTGTACTGTATTTGAAGTGGACAGCATCCTTAGATAAAAATCAACTTACCTTAATTATTTTAGATCCAATTTTATAGGACCCAGAACTAAGTTTCTGAAGAGCACGATAGGCATCTTGTCTATGAACCATACAGACATAAGCACAACCTCTTGGAGGAATCATCTGTGGAAAAAAACAATGGTCTTAAAGTAGTAAAACCAGATTATATAAATAGACTAAGTGAATGCTACTACTAAAAAGGTAAAGGCTTACACTGTAAACAACTGTTACCTTAATCATTGTATTAAGTTTTGCTAATGCTCAAAATTGATAATAGTGCTTCAGGTATAACATTTTCAAGAACCAGCATCAAGCTGAAGACTGGGTGCTAAAAAGAACATGAAAGATTTGAACAACATGGAGCAGATATGAAATTGGAGCTGTACTATGACAATTTCAGAAAAACACAGGTTGCTACCTCTCATTAGGCTTCAAATTCACTGTGAGCTGAGCAACAGCCTTTCAGAGAGGCACAAAGTAGTGATTAATAGTAGCTTGTATTTTTGAAGGGTAAAGTCTTCATTCCTGAGTGTGATTTCCACTCAATGTAACGTTTCATTTATCAAAGAAAACAATGATGTGGCATGTAATTTAAAAGTTTGTCAATCGTGTATGACAATTAGCTTTAGTAAAAAATATTGGTGTGCTTTTATGTTGTTCAGGAGCACAAAATAACAGAAGAAAAATACTTGACAGATTTTAATGCTTTCAGATCTCACAAAAATATGTTTCAGAAATACACCAATGATATCCTAGCTCCTTAAAGCCTTAGAATGCATAGGATGAACTACTGGGGTTGGATCTCACAAAAATATGTTTCAGAAATACACCAATGATATCCTAGCTCCTTAAAGCCTTAGAATGCATAGGATGAACTACTGGAGTTGGACTCGATCTCTCAAAGTCCCTTCCAACCTCTACCATTCCATGACTACTTACAATATGGTTTTCCTCTGAAATATAACAGGCATCTGGACATTATGGTTATTATATTACTTTACTTTGTACTTTCTTAATTACTAGTCCTTGCAACTCAAAATGGGGCTTAAATGTCAGGTTATGAGGTTTTGCTTTACTTGTGAAACTTTTTACAATGTTCTGTAACATTGCAAAAACCTTGCTAGTAATATATTTGACTAAATAAAACATATTAGTAAAAAAATAGTAAAAACAAACTAAAATGGATGAAACTGCATTAGAAGGAACTTAAACCTGCCGAAGCAAGGAACACAACTGTAAATTTCTTTCTTGTAGATATGAGAGAATTATGCTTAATTATAGGAAACACTGAAGTATGTCTCTAAGCATCTGAATCTAAGTTACTCTAAATAATGAGAAATCCATCTCCTGGTTACAAGCATCTTTTTAATTGTCATGTTTTAGAATAAAAACTTATTTACAGTACAATTTCTTTTCTTCTAAATGTTTAATGCACATTGATTCCACTTAAGGAACTCTCTGTATGGAACTTAAGAACAATGTGGACACACATCAGTTTGTGTCCATTAATACAAGACAAAAAGATACCTGCCCCATGCCACAACACAAGAAGAGAAGAGATGCAACTTCTTATTTGTTAATAGCATAATTAATAAACTGCATAAATTGTTAGTGCTTGGTAAAAGACATTTTCTGTGAACTGTACTGTCTCTAGTGCTTTCAAAGTCAGTACGTGGAAACCAACAAGCAAACATAGCAACTGTTTTAAAACAGTGATAAAAACCAGCCTCCTAAATACAAGCTTAAGCTGCTTAGAAGGAATTCATAGGTGTAAGCATGTTTAAGTTGCTAGTCTGTAGTCCCTGAAAATGCAAGATAACACACATACTTACATTAATTGACTCTATTTGTCCAAATTCTTCAAACAAGTTAGTTAAATCTTGCTGTGTAGCCTTCTTGTCTACTTGACCTACCCAAAGAGTAGTACTGCAAACTGTTAAGAAATACATTCATGTAAATCAAAATACCAGAATGTTTGCTTATAAAACACTCTATAGCATGGATATAAAAATGCTTTACAATTACACAGAACTAACTGATCAAAAAGCAAAAATAGTAAATCTATTACTTACTGTAGAGGTTAAGTACATTAACAAAACAGATGTTCAACAAGCAGACAGTCAAGTATTCATTCAGTCTTGTTTCATTTTGATTTAAACAAAATAGTTGCTTTAAAAAAAAATGAAAAAGTAAAATTCTCTGGATTATTAGCTAAGGTAAAATGCAGTAGAAACTACTTAGGAAAAAGATATAAATATATATTCTGTGTTCCATAAAAAACATGCCCCTAGGATTTAAAGTCAGTTTTGATGACTAAAAACTAAGATCTAACTGGCTAGAAGTGTATTATAGAAATAACTTAGGGTCGGTACGATGCACTGCCTTTTCACCTGACAGGAACAGACATGGTACTTTTACATTCCTTGGGGAACATCCCAGAAAAACAAACTTGTCTGAGGCCCACCACTAAGCTGATGAGGTCCAAAATACTTCTGACTCTTGTCAATTCCATCACAAGCCCAGACCCCTGCAATTTGTCTCCCAAATATCTATCCCTTTGCCAAATATAAAACACTGACATGTGAGCTAAAACTTCCTTCTCCCATAAGTAAACACTTGCAGTTCTTGTGCCTCCCAAATATTACTCCATCTACATGTGCAAGTCTTGACAGAGCAACTACTTCCACTTAACCCAAACACAGGGTTATCTAAATCAGCATGAGATTAGATCAATATAGGCTTTACTCAAATACCTAACTACCCTTATTAATTCACCAAGGATCTAAGGCAGAATAAAACCAGAGAATCAGGATCTCTTGGGCCTGCCCTATTCTCCCATCCTGAACCAAGGGAACATTCTTTCTTCACCATCACCTTCATACATCACACACCCTTACTGTACCAATCTCAGGGCACCAAACTGGAAAACAGTGTTGTGTCTTCCTCTGTCAGTTGACATTTTCAATTGACAGCAGTACTAACTGTTAGTGGCCTCAAGATTTCTCATGAGACAAAACATTTTCCTCATGTACTTGCACATGGACCTTTTGTTTTTCAAGGTCTTAAGCTCTATGAAACAATTCTTCAGTCATCAGTAAGTAGCAACAGTTGCTGTAACTGAAAAAATGCCATTAAGTAACATGCTTGTCAGGTGAATTACCTATTTATATATTTACTCCCTAAAGCTTCTGCACTTCATTTAACCTTCTTAATATCTCCTTTCCATGAGACAGGTAATTTCACAGGACCTCAATTGCTGCTGCTGTTCATCAGGATACTTAACATCCCTGCCTCTCAGTTCCCATCCACTCTGATTATATTTCCCTGCTTTGTGGACTGATGGAAAAAATCCACACCATAAAACTGACTTGCACTTTCTCATGTGAAAATTCAGAGAAGAAAAAATATACATCTAAACTGCAGTACAGTCCTAAATTTAAAGTCACACTGGAATTATATAAAATATTAATGTGAAGAGAACACTCCTTTGCAAAAATGAACTTTGAACTGCTTAACTTGTCAGATAAATTTTAGTTTAAAAACACAAAATAAATGCAAAACTACACCAGAAACTGTGTAACAAAACTAAATTCAGCAACACAAGTTCATTACAAAAATCATGTACAACTATGCATCCAGAGAATCCAGAGTCCTGCTAACAGCAGCAACGGGCTGTACTGATACAGTAGGCAATGACTACACACAATTTCACTGTTCCTAGCACAAATCTCAAAAGACATTCCCTTTGATTTAAACTGTGTGGACACAGTTCTTCTCCCTGCTACCTTCCTTCTTTTCAGTATGTAAATTCTCTGTAGAAACAACAGTACACAGCAGCACTCTGCAGAATCTGTAATCCAGCTGGGTTTGGGTAGTTTCTTAAGATACAACCATCATGGTCTGTCTAATGAGAGCAAATTACTCATTCCACATTTCTATGTGCTTTGGCATCTTCTGTGAAGAGCTATTTTAAAAGTACGCTGAAAGTTCAAACAAAGTGGCCTCTATTTAATCTATTCAGCAATGTGTCCAAAGCATGTACCACATACTTAAATGCCTTATCAGCATACCAATCCTCAGATCAAGCACTGATCATCTTCCAATGCCCCACAGAAGACAGCATGAAAGAGAAAGGAGACTGTAACTTAGGTACAGCCCTTTGCTGCTCTCTGTTCAGAAGTAAAATCATGAATGCAAGAGTATGATTAATATCATCAGTAGAACAGTATATAATCTGCTTTCCTCCAAGATGAAATCATGTTCCTGTCAAAGCTGTAAGACTCATTAAGAAAGTGGAATTTATAAAAACAGATGGTTGCTGTGTTTTGTAACAGTACTCAAGCTAAAACCACTTTGTTAAATGAAAAAAAACCAACTTTTTTCCCTGTTACACTATGTTACTGAAACAGTCTGCAGCTGCCACTCACCACTGAGTGTTTTTGATCGTATAGGAGGCAGTCCCTTTTTCTGGCGCTCTTTCTCCCTCTCCCTGGCCCTCCTCTCGCTGGAATACGAACGAGAGGACTTTCTCTTCCTTTCTCTTGATCTGGAGCGGGACCGTTTTCTGTGTTTGCGCTTACGAGAACCAGACCGGGATCTTGACCTTCGTTTTCTTGGTGACCTACAAAAGATTTTATTTCATTATGCCAACTTAAAAAAAACCAAGCAACCAAACACAAACAGCAACAAACCCAAACCAACTTCAAGCAAACAAAACACAGCATCCAAACCAAACAAAACCTAAACGGATTTTGTTGGCTTTTAAGTCCAGACTTTAAACATGATACATAAATTTCTATTATATTCACCCACACTGCTGTGGGCAATAAGGTTAATGCCATTAGTGTGAGGAACAGGACCCTCTGAGCTTAAAACAAAACAAAAGTACATTCAAAGAACTCCATAGGAGCAACTATTTTTCTGGTTTAGAAAATGTGACCAGCTACTGACATTAGTTATTGCTGGTACCTGTACAGGTTTAAAAAAAAACGTAAAGTAGACACAGATAAGCAAAATGAACTGTCATACAGAAAATCTGCACCTAACACAAAAATACTAAATAGATGCCTTTTTTTTCTTCATTGCCAAGAACTGCTCATGACACTTTTAGAAAACACAGAATTGAGAATGATAATCACAAATTACAACTGTTTCAGAAAACCTTCATTTACTTAATACAAATTCATTATGAAACCTTGAACGAGATCTTGAACGAGTTCTTGATCTTGAACGAACAGCTGCTTTCTTTTCTTCTTGTTCAAAAATCTCTTCTTCAACAACATCCTGTGCTTCATCTATATCCATATCCTGAAGTAAGACATAACATGTTTCAATTTATACAAGTAAATATTATGCTATGACACTACATTAAAGCATACATCCATATTACTAATTTTTAAATCATCTTAATATGTCTTTTCCTTTCAACTTCTGTAATCAAATTTAAATTAGGCTTTACCTGTTGTTGAATATCCATAGAATCATCTACATTTGTTTCCACTTCTAAAAACTGCTGCTGACTGCTCCCTTGTGATGGTGAGGCAGAGTGCTCTGAACCAAAATTTCCTTCTTGATTTTCCTCAGGGCTTGCCTAAATAACAAATAATAATATATCATTGAAAGCCTTATAAATGAAAATGTTTACTATATCAAAATGCAAAACTACATGAAACAATTGTTCAAGTATCTCTGAAAAACTGTCTATCAAGTTTGTCTTATTTTTCCCCAATTACTGTGAAATCTGAACCAGATGTCACACTATTCCATTTTTTTTTTGTACCATACTTAAATACAAAACTTGGAAATAATTAATATTCCTGACTATAAAAACCCTACCACCTACCAGAGAATACTGTATGTTGCTTAATTTAGCTGGTTTAGAAACAAAAACTTACAGGATAAACAATGGAGATGGCAGACATATGTACAATTGAAATACAGATATTACACATTTACTGAGGGTACACTCAATCCCCTCATTCAGATCATTAATAAAGATACTAAAGAGAACAGGCACCAGTACTGAACCTTGGGGAACACCACTTGTGACCAGACACCAGAGAGATTTAGCTCTGTTGGCTACTATTCTTTTGGCCTGGTCATCTACCTTATGAGGAAAGGCTGAAAGTCCTGGGGCTATTGAGCATGGAGAAGACTGAGAGGGGATCTTATTAGTGATGACAAGTATCTGAGGGTGGGTGTCACGTAGAAAGGGCCAGTCTCTTTTCTGTGGTGCCCTGTGACAGGACAAGAGGTAATGGTAGCAAGGTGAAACCCAGGAAGTTCCACCTCAATACAGACCCTGGAACAGGCTGCCCAGAGAGGCTGTGGAGTCTCTTTCTCTGGAGACTTTCAAGACCTCCCTGGATCTATTCCTGTGTGGCCTGCCCTGGGTGATCCTGTGCTGGCAGGGAGGTTGGACTCAATGTTCTCCAGAGGTCCCTCCCAACCCCTACCATTCTATGATTCTATATTCCAGCCAGTTTTTTTATCCAGCGCAGAGTGTATTTATCCAAGCCTTGTGCCATAAGTTCCTGAAGGAGAATGCTGTGGGAGACAAAGGCTTTACTGAAGTCCACATGCCAATGGCCACTGCTATTCCCTCATCTACTAGGTGGGTCACATTGTTGAAGGAGATCAGATCAGTCAGGAAGGATCTGACTTTCATAAACTTATTATGCTGACTGGGCCTGATCACCTGGTAGTCTTGTATGTGCCATGTGATGGCACTAAAGATAACCTTCCCTGACACTGAGGTCAGACTGACAGGTCTGTATTTCCCAGGATCATCCTTCTTACCAGCTCTTCTTACCAGCAAGGCATCACATTTGCTAGCTTCCAGTCAACTGGGACACTACCAGTTAGCCAGGACAGTTGACAAATAATGGAGAGTGAGCACTTCTGTCAGCTCATTTAGTAACCTTGGGTGGATCCCATTTGGTCCCATAGACTTGTGCACATCTGTGTAGCACAAAAGATCTCAACTTCCAGATTATGGGGCTGCGTTTTGCTCCCCATCCCCATCTGCCAGTTGAGGGAGCAGGACCCTCAGGGAGCAACTGGCATTGCTGACAAAAACTGAGGCAAAGTGGGCACTCAGCAACTCAGCCTTTTTCTTGTCCTTGGATACAAGGTTCCCTCCCACATCCAGCAGAGGGTAGAGTCTCCTTAGCTGCTCTTCTACTGTTAACATATTTATAGAAACACTTTTTATTACCTTTAATGATGCTGGCCAGATTAAGTTCTAGCTGAGTTTTGGCCTTTCTAATGCTCTCCCTACATAACCTTGCAACAACCTTCCTGAGTTGTCTGCCCCTTCTTCCATAGCTATTAAAACTTTACTTTTCTTCCTGATTTCTACCCAAAGCTCTCTGTTAAGCCAGATACAATTTTCTACAACAATGGCTGATTTTACAGTACACAGGAATGGCTCATTATTGTGCCTGGAGGATTTCCCTCTTGAGGGATGCTCAGCCTTTCTGGACTTCTTTGTCCTTGAGGGCTACCTCCCAAGGGACACTATCGACCAATCTTCTAAACATGTCAAAATCTGCCTTCTTGAATTCTAAGGAGGTAGTTCTATTCACCTGCCACCTTACTTCCCTGAGAACTGAAAACTCCATCATCTCATGGTCACTTTGGCCAAGATGGCCACCAACCTTCACATCTCCCACTACTTCTCTGTTCTGTTGTTTTGGTTTATTCCTTTTTTTTTTTTTCTCTGACGCATTCTTCAAATTTATATTTCTTTACATCTTTTACTTTAAAGCCAGAAATTGCTAGATATCCACAATAGATATCAACATCAAAACTAGCCTGTAGCTGTGCTGTACAAGCTTTCTGTGCAAGTTACTTTAAGTTCAAGTTACTGCAATTAAATGAGAAATTAAATTAAATGAGGTAAAATAATGCAGAATAAGAAAATATCTGCAAAATTTTCAATTTTTATAAACAAAAACTCAGTCAAATTTAAAACTCACATTCTTGACTGACAGCTGAGCAACTTCACCTTTGCACAGTTAAAATTAAAATCCTCAAGAGATGCTTGTTGAGCTTATTTTCCCTTAAGATTCTTTCAATCTAAGGTTTCTATTTTAATGTGAAACTAGACCCAAATACTTCACAGCAGGTCCACTTTTACTCTGTCTTGATACTGACCAGATACAATGCATGGTTAAACAGGACCAACTCACACAGTTAAGAAGGAATCCAGGGTTGTCTTGAGCACTGGTTCTTAATAAATTGTTTCTCTGGAAAAACGTAACTATTCTTTAGCTCAGATTCTTCACCAGAATGAGACATTTATTAGCCAAGACTTAAAAGCTTGGTAGGGTAAATCCATAAAGTAATATGCAATTTCTATTCTGCCCTCTCAATGGTTCTGCAGCATCAGCTTGCATGCTGCTCTCCTTTCAGATAGAAGCATCGTCACTTCAGTGCTCACCTTCTTTGAAGGGGAAAGCTTTTTTCCCTCCCATATGAAGCACTGAACAACCAAAGTACAGTCACTCTTTCCTGAGAGAAAGAGTATTTTGGGGTATTTTTTAATGCTTCAGGCATTTTTTTGCACTTACTCCACTTAGTCTGCAAGCTTCTTTGAGATGTTCAGCTAGTAAAAAAGACTTTAATTATAGCAGAAGTGTCAGTAGTAAGACAATTTTTTTTGGTCCTGGAGTTTGAAATTTTTATCAGTGAAGAATATAAATATTTTCAAAGCCACAAGATGGAGTTCTTACCTTTTGAGGTTGCTGTTGCTCCAGAAGCTGTTGTCTGAGATGTTCTAAATTCTGTTGCTGTAGCTGTTCAGCTAGTTGGTGAAAAAGTGAGTTGTTCACAGATTCCGGTACCAATGGCCTAAAATGAAATAAGTAAAAAAAACCCCAAAAACAATTGTCTTTTTCTTGATTTAAACAATTTTTCCAACAGGTCTTCATCACTGAGTTTCAGATTTAACTAACAATGAAAAATAATGAAGACAATGCAGATAGATCCACCTTTTGTCAGTGGATGTCACTATCACATTAACACTATGAATATAACAAAGCAAAGAACATGCTAAATCTAAGATGAAGTCAGCAAAACTTCTGGCACACAAGCATATTAAAATGTATATGCTTCATTAATTTAGTAAATTGTCTTTTCTCTACCTGCTCTTTTAGTATACTTATGCTCTGAAAGAACATTTTTCTTACAGTTTAATCCTAATTTTCAACTAGTTTTGGACAATTTTTAGTATTTTCCATAAGAAACATAGCTTGATCTTACAGTTGGGAAGTAGGAGTTTCCTTTTTAGGCTCTTCATTTTGTTCAGATTCTTCCCCAAAGTCAAACCTGTCCATCAGCTTCTAGGAGAAAGCAAAATAATCATTACCAGGTACTCCTTGTATATCCCTTTATACATGTATTTACTTTTCAAATTAAAAATGCTCTTATTTCTCAACTTAAAAAAAAATAAATTGGCAAATAACCCAAATGAAAATTAAATGTCATAGTGCTATAGCTACAAAGCTCTTGAAAGCTTCAAATACCACATTTTGTCCATGACTTTCTTGCGCTCTGTCTGGTGTTGCAAGTACAACCACATGTTCTTTCCATAGTAAATAACAGCTATTTTGAAGGCTTAAATAAAAGATTTATTTTATATAATGGTACCTTTAATAAGAAAAGAATAGTATGAAGCAGCCAACTATCCAGTATTTTGGCAAACAAAAAATGTCTCCGCTCATCTCAAAAGATCTACAGCTTGATTAATTTGCAAAGAATTACAGTATTTTCAAACATACATCATTTAGACAACCTTAATTCCTTCAAATATACTGCTCCTTGAAAACAACTCACACAGTTTGAAAAACAAAATAAAACCAAACAAAAAAGTATTCAAAGCAAGGAGTTATCATGTAAGAGTAATAAGCCTCCAGTGGGATAAAAAGATATCTGACAGGGAAAAAGAGAAATTCGAGTAAAATTCCTGCTTTATCTGTAAAAATGCCTACGCTGCAGTTCTACTGAAGTTTTTATATTAATTTTTTAACAGCACAAAAGGATTTCAGCAGCATTTTATTTTCTTGAAGACAAAACTGAAGGACAAGCATGAAGAAATACAAACACACTGTCCACTGAGAATGTCTTTTTACAGTAACTACACATGGATAGAGTAGTGCTATCAAACCCATGTCTATATGTCTTCACACCTCGGAAGTCTTCTAAAAAGCAGAGTTAGTATTAACTACAGTTAGCTACAAACTGCTAGAACTTAAACTCTGGTCTCAGAAGAAGAGCATGAGAACACTGGGCAGTCAAATTGAAGTATCAAAGCAAAACCATTTCCATTAACCAACAAGCCACAATGATTCAGTGGCCCATTTTCTTTCCCAGGATGCTCTGTTTACTCTCTATTACTGGAGTCTGGCAAGAACAACAAAGTATAAGCTAAGAGACTGATTGCTTTTGACTAGAGCTATTTTCTCAATGAAATATTCTAACACATATGAAAGCAGGACTGAATATATCTCTGAGAAAACACAGCAAAAGCATAGACGATGAAGCTTATTTGAGATGGGATGCTAAAATCCAGAATAATTTTTAATTTATACATCTAATCCATCTGAACTGAAATATCTTGATTTTTTAAATAACTTATAACAAAATACTCTTCACAGTAAAGCAATAGAAATTAAAATAAATCAAGTATTAGGACACCACACACATACAGTTTTTCACTCTGAGGGTGGCGAGTCACAGGTTGCCCAGGCAAGCTGTAGATATCCCAACACTGGATGTGTTCCAACACCAGGCTGGATGGGGTTTTGAGCTACTGGAAGGTGTCCCTGCTCAAGGCAGTTGAGGCATTTTGTGTTAAATGTAAAATTACTGTATGCTTTCTAAAAGGCATACAAAAAGCTAGAATTTCAGAACATCCTGGAAAATCACTAAGAAAGATGCTAGATTTGTTGTTATGAAGAAAAGCATACTCAAAAATTTTGCTCTAAAATAACCTGGTTTATACACTTTTTTGGTTTATTTGGACCATGCTATTTGGACTTTGTTCTGAGTTACTTTGAAGCAGCTCTAGTCTGCCCCTGTTGACTAAAGAGTGCTCATTTGCAGTTGCTACCTATCTTTTGCTTTAGCTTAATCCAAATCAATCTACTTTATGCACTCAATACTGCTCCGCAATGTAAAATAATGTGTGGTACATGTAAATAAACAATAGTTTCATCTCAAACATACTCCTGATTCAAACTAAAACACTGATGTAGATGCCTTCTGGGAGAGTAAATACTGTCTTAACACTTTGTTTACTAAAGATGCAATGTTTAGTGAAAAAAATACACAGTTATTTATATTGTAAAATAGACAGTCTAATAAAGAGAACTGTATCATTCTGACTCATGGTCTTCAGCTATTGAGAAGTGGGGTTCAGGTTGCAGGTGATACGGATGCTGATAAACCATTTTTAATAAAAAAGGAAAATTATTATCCCCCAAATTTATTACTGCAAAAATAAGATTGCCCATTAATACACAGAAAATATGTAGTGCCAATGTGATATTAAAAAAAAGAAAAAAAAAGACTTTCTACAATGACATGCTGTTTTTGCAAAGCAGATTAAATAACCTTTGAGTAAAAGCCTCAATGGGCTATGTGACGAGTTCATTGACAGAACACTGAAGGAGGAATTAAGACATGTATTATAATCTAACACTCCTTGCATGATGTACAACTGAGGGATCACAAGCTATAAAACAGCTCTTCAACAACTTACAGGAACAAATCAACACAAGCTACAAGAAAGTTTGCAAATTACCACACTGCCACAAAAATTCCTTCCACAACACTTACCTTCAAACTCCCAGAAATCACAACCACATACATGCACTCTGCTGATACCTTTCATGACAAGACTCCTGCTTACTATTACTGCCATAAACTACAGAGCACTGTGCTAAACCCAATCAAGGTATCTAAACATTTCATCAGAAGGCCAGTTCCTTCCATTTGTGTCAATTAAGTAGTCCAACAAGAGAGCCACACCTACAAACACACCTGCACTGGAATTGAAGTCTGAAATAAAACACTGCAATGTCCTATTCTTAATTACTTCTTGTATTAAGACAGTCTCTATTAATGGGTGCATTCATTCCCTGTAATTATACTCTTGTTAAGTGCTAACTGCCTGGAAAGAGAGATTAGCTGGGTTTTTTGCTTCTCTGACTTTGTTATTCTATTATTCACCCTAGGACAAGCCTACAAAGATTATCTACTTACAAGCTGTTACTTCCAAAGAAAACATAACAAGATTTATTTTATTTTTAATCTCCAAGTAGAAGTTCTTCCTTTGTTATTCTACTGATATTATACTACTACTGTAATTGCCATTATAGTTCTATATTGTTATCTGACATTCAACCATAAATTCCTGCATCCTGTAATTTTTTAGTTGTTTAGGTTTGGATTTTTTTGTGGTTTTAAAATTTATTTTTAATTTTTTTTTTAAGGACAGATATGGCAACACATATTAAGCTTCTTTATGCACAGTGTCACATGACTAGTTTTAACTACAGTCATAAACTTATTTCTTCACTTACTATCACTTTGTGACTAAGTTTAGCAGGTTTTTTTGCATTTATAATACAAGGTGATAGATTACAAGCTCAGTCACATTTTACTCTTCTGGGAAAACAGCTCTATGAATTTCTATATCTTTCCCTTTCATTGCCTTGTAAAAAATAATTTCCTATCTCAGATGATAAACAATAATCATAAATATAAGATATACTCAATGATCATAAATACAAGATACACTCAACTCTCAACACTGTGTTACAAAGGGCAATAAAAAATTCATGTAACAGTGGCTTAATTTTGCAAAGTTTACCATCTTCATACCTGATGACCCTTATGGGTCGCTTCTAACATAAGGTATTCTATGAAAAGCCATTTAGCCCTAAACTCATATAAAACTACTATTTTCATTTATACTACTCTTTTTTTTAGACAGTGTTTTTAAATTCTCAGGAGAGCACTTTATAGTATATTCCTGTATTTCTAAAATTTCTAAAAACAAACCATAAGATCCAAAAGAAGACTAACATATGTTAACAACAAATACTTCTTCAAACTCCTATTATTCTACTTCTACCTTATTAAAAGAGACACTCTGTTCCAGTGGATTAAGTGTGTTAGCAGCAGCAGCTGCAGCTGTAAGCTGTGCTGTGAGGGCCTGTAACTGAACAACAAGACCAGCGTCCAGGGCTTGAAGGAGCGAAGGCTGAGGTTTCTGCTGCTGTATCTGCAGTGTCTGTATCAACTGCTGAAGCTAAAAGGGAAAAGATAACAAATGCTTAAACAAGAAATGTTTTTAAAAAAGAAAAATAAACCCCAAAGATTTATTTTCCCTCTCCAATTAAAAAAAATAATAAAACAAACAAACAACAACCAAAAAAACCCAGCAACAAAAAAAATAAAAACACACCACCTGAGGAATGCAGCATGATCTAACCTGTGGCTATTAATTCATCTTAATTTGTTTCATTTATGGCAAATTTTTCCCACTTACTGGCTAATTTGTTTTCTGTGGCTGAAAAGACATGCAGATGCTTCTTCCTCCTAACTTGCTCTGACAGGTTGCATGATGACCAGTCACCACTCAGGATTTCCTGCTTTCTAGGGTTCCCCCTCTTCTGTTTCTCCAGTTTGATTCCTTCTGACCTGAAAAATATCTGTTAGCCTACTCCAGCTTCCTAAGGGCCCACCTATATTAGGAAAATCTGTATGCTGCAACATTTGTATAGAGAAAATGACTGTTGCAAGTTCCACTTCAAGCTGACGCAACATGCTTATAGAAGAGCTTGCTCTAGTTATCTCTGGATTATTAACAAGGAAAATCCCATACTGACACTGAAGCTGGTGCTGATAGAATGAGGGTCCCTTGCTATTTTAACAAAACAGAAAAACCAAACCAGGAACCAGGATTTCTACCTGTTCAGTAGAAATGGTCCCATAAAATTGTACAGGTTTACCTGAACACAAAAAGAAAAAATATTATCCCTATGGAAAAAAACCCTCCTGAAGTATGAATTAGAGGAAATAGTCCTTTTGATCTTCCATGATGTAAAACCCCAGAGTGTTAGCTTTGGGTATTTCTGGACAAAAAATAAAGCTCTGCAAATCCAGGTAGTTCAAACTACGTTGACATAATGCCTGACTATCTTTATGTTCATATTTTACCTCCTTATGGGGTTCACCACTGAACTGTTACAGGATTCAACCCCTCCATTCTTACGAAGGCTCACTAGAAAACTCTGCATAAGCTGATTAAGTTGCTCTTCTTTTCCACAATGCACCAAAAAGGTACAATAATTTTCCAAGACTGTTTGAGTTACCTTCTGGTAATGGGAAACAACTTCTATTTTTTTAAACAGTTAATAGAGATTACTTATCCAGCAAAGGCTCTGAATATGCTTCAATTATTGTTCTACCTCACCAGAAGATTTTATCAATTCCTGAAACAGGCAAAACTAAAGAGCTCTTCCCCTTGCTTCTTAGCCCATTCACAAAAGCAAGTATGGGTGGTCCACCTTGTGCACTGCTTGGGAACAGGAAGGAATCAAACTGAGAAAGCAGACATGGAAGCCCTAGACTGGGAAAATCCTGGGTGGTCACCGTTCTAGTTGTTGTCACATTCTTGTTCCTCTGCCCTCTCCTGTGTCTAGATTCTCAATTTACCTGCATGTCTTCTCGCCCATCAAACACAAACTTAAAATGAAATCAAGGACAATGGAGGTGCAGGGGGTGTGGGAGGAAAGACTGGTGTGTAGTGGTTTGGACAACATGAAGAGAGGATGGAAGCAAATGTTGCAGTTCATCTACTAATCCTAGAGATTTGCATGTACATATTTACCACATACCAAGTTTGTCTCCAAAATTCTGTTTAAGACCATCTTTTCCCTCTCTCCATTAACTTTCTCATTTTATAATTTTGAGCTACATATCCAAATGTTATTTCTTTGTGATCTGTCTCTAAAACTAATTCCCTTCTCATCTTCATTATCTTTTTTTATTTTGCTTAATTTTTTTTACAATACTCTCTTAGATTATAATCTTTAAAAAATACCTTACTGACCTTCTATGTATTTTCCATTCTCACTTCAAAATCCCTTCTGTCTTCAACAAAGATACTTTAAAGTATCCTACAAACCCATTTTGCTCTGCTTTTCAAAGACCCAGAAATTTCTTTCAGTGTAATCAGATGAAAACACTCCATTTGTGTGACTTAGGAGCAATTACAGACAACTCTGCTTAGCTGAACACTGTAAAACAATGTAAGTAAAGTTGCTGTTATTGTCAGCATCAGTGTTTTTTAACAGCTCACTGGTGACTACTTCTCAGTCATATGCGTGGGGTGTGGGATTTTAAAGTACCCCAGCAGGTAAAGTATCCTATTTCTCAGTCTAGATGAAAACCATAATGCCGAAGTTATGCTGGTGCCAGAGTTCTAGAATAAATTGAAAGACAATGATCTACACTCTTACAGAAAGCTGAATGGGTGTGCTCAGCTCATTTGGCTGCAAGTTAAAAGGCCAAGCAGTTCAATGCATGCTGCAGACCAAGCCACTTTAAGTTGAGCATTTAAGAACTGAGGAGCACAGTCACTCCCAATAACTCATTTTTGAATGCTGCAA
Source organism: Ceyx melanurus (assembly GCA_024611195.1). Taxonomy (NCBI): domain Eukaryota; kingdom Metazoa; phylum Chordata; class Aves; order Coraciiformes; family Alcedinidae; genus Ceyx; species Ceyx melanurus. Next base: position 58,845 of record JANHGL010017047.1, read on the forward strand.
AATAACTATATTTAGCTGATGGAAAAATGAAGTATCAATACACAATACACTTCCAGAATGAGTATGTTCACATTCTATCCTTTTGTACAATGCTTAGCTTCGGCAGAGAAATATGCTTAAACTGGCCTTCTGTTTTATACTTACATCCATGATATCTTAATGCTGCTCTTGATTTTCTGCAATATTATGCAGAAAAGTATGTCATACAGACCATCTTATCTGCAGTCATAATCTGTGATACTTTTAAGAAACAAGCAGGGTTGGTATACAAAAAGTAACAGGAAGATTTAGTTTACCTGGAACTTACTTGTGATGAACAACCTCATGGGATACTTAACATGGACACCACACATAAAACCAAGAGATAAAGCTGTATTCCTTAAGTGTACCTTAGAGACACAAAGTATCAAACAGCATACAGTGCAACAGTCTAAAAAATATTTACCTGTTGGCCTTGAGGACTCTGTAAAATCTGTGCAACAGCAGCAAGAGTATCTGTGTTAGCAATCTGAGATACCCAAGGATCAGGTAAACTCTGCACCACATTGGCTGGGGTAACTGGAGTCACAGGTGTTCCTGAAAAAGACAAAATCCAAAAGACAATTTTGCATTGGAATTCAGAAAAGCATGGGTGTAAAGCTATGTTTTGATGAACTTAAAACAATCAAACTAATGAAAAGAAAAAACATTGAGCCAAAAGATGCATATCTGATGTAAGAGCTGGAACTTTCCCTTATTTTCAGACACCAACAAAAAATAAGGTGGATTTGTCCAAGTTGCTGCTTTTCAGCAGGGGAACAGCAAAAGGTAGATAACAAAGGCAGGTCCATGTGACAGAAAGCAATCTAAGATTTCCCATACATCCCAATTTTGAATTAAAAAAAAATCTCAAATCAAATCAGCTCAAACAAAACAAAACAAAAGTTGAAAAGCCATGTAAAACCTATGTAAGCAAAAAAAGATGCTTCAGAGCACAATATGATTGAGTCTGCATTAATAATAATGTGTTTGTTAACCTGGGGCATACTCCGTAAGCAGATTTTTGCCCATATGGTTGTCCAGCATGATGCTGGTCCACATAATTCACATTTGAGAGAGGGAAGTATGTCACTGGCTACAGCTTATATTGTCAATATGGTTTCTTCCCTCCAAAAAATCATTGCCTGTCTGTCAGCAAAAGTAAAGGACCACTGCCTGACATGATTCAGTAAGCTCAATTCTATAGACAGAAAAAAAAGATACTGATGTATCATTTCTCTCAATTGTGGCACCACTAATTAACAAAGACTGCATTAAGTGCTGTGTTGTGTCAGTGATCTACTGTTTTGACTTTTGACTGCAAAACTAGGTCTTACTGCACCATTACTCAATATAAATATAATATACAGTTGGAAAGTAAACAGAAGAGGCTGCTGCTTGTATTTGCCATTTCCCTGATCTGGATGTTTGCTGTATTTATTTCTAGTATTCATTTGAATTGTCTAAAGGAAAGCAGTGAGACTTTTCAGCACGTTAACTAACAGTCAGCATACCAAAGCTGACACAAGTGTTTTGATTCAAAGTATGATTTTAACCTCTTTTTGTTTACCTGGTGTATTGTTGCTCATAGCAGCTGTAGTGCTGGGCAAGACAGGGGTCACAACTGGAGGAGGAATTCCTGCTGCCATATCCAAGAGAGGCTGAATAATTTCACTCTTGAATACATTATTCTTCTGCCATAAATTTAGCACTCTAACAATTTTACTCTATAATGAAGAAAGGAAAACAGAAGATTTGAGTCATGCTTATCTTTCTTGATATTTTCAGTTATGGAATACTTAAGAAATGTCAATCTGTCTAGATTGAAGGACCTTCAGATTTACAGTCAGTAAGATCCACAAGAACAGTTACACTGGGTCACACAAAAGATGTTTAACCTATGAATGAGAGGTTGTCCTATGTAAGATGCCTAGGCAACAGTAAAGACATGTTGTGCACACATTTCTGTTCTACTGTCTTAATTTACTCCCAAATATTTCCTAAGCTACAGCTCTACACAGAGGCAAGATTTTGCTTGATCCTGAGAAGCTGGATAGTCACATCTGTGACAAAAAAAAAAGTACACCTTGCTTATTAAGGGAAAAAAAAATAGCTGTATTATGAAGAACGGAAAGTTCTTCACAGGATCTTGTGTGCTGTCACAGAGATGGTTTAATTATTTAAATTCTATAAAACACGAACATACAAGTACTTAACCCCAGTGCTTAAAACCAAAGGGGGAAAAAAAAAAAAAGCCCGTTTATGCAGAATTTCAAGAGGATACTTAAATTTAATAGAGAGAAGTGATGAATTTTCATTGCATGGAAGATGCAACTTAGTGTTCCTTCAAAGAGATCTCTGAAGGCTTCCATTCAGTGTTGCAGTTGCTTTTCTTATTTGAAAATTTCTTTTGTAAGGCAGCCCCAAACAAGTCCTTCACAGTCTCTAACTTCCCTCTTTTGTATGGAACAAGAATATAAAACTATTTCTGCCCCTCAGTATCTCTCTCCCTCTTGCATTTTCCATGCCTGAGACAGATGAAGGACTGAGTGGGTTGGGGTTTTTTTGCTACTTTACTTTTTACCATCCAGTCTTCCTGAAAACCCTTTCAAAATTCTGATTTTAACTGGATGTCTTCCCCTACTCTACACTCAGACAAGCAGAATGAAAACCTATCAATGTGTATATAAATCTATAATTAGATACAGTTTAGAAAGCAAAAAGCGAGATAAAAATCTTTATTCTTTACAGATAATAAATATTATTTTAATTAGGGAATAAATAGACTTATGAGGTTTTTTTACCTTGTCATCCCCAGGACAACGATACAGGTTCTGGAAAGTGCTGATGATGTTATTGCTGAATCTTGGAGCAAATACATCTTTTTCTTGTCCAAACTGATGCCGAGACTGTCTTACAATGGAGTCAATGACATACAGACCAGGTACCTTGTATTCTGGTTTACACTACAAAGAATAATAATTTAAAATGTGCATATGTGTAAAAAAAACAAGCAAACTAACAACATGAATGGCAGAATAAATATGATCAGTCCTCTCTAATTTTTAAAGTATTAAACAAATACTTTCTATTTAATAAATTGTCCTGAAAAATGAAACTCACTCAAAAACTGCTAAACTTTAATGTTCAAGTTACCACATCTATATGTTTTCCGAAAATATGCAACTGTTTTAAAAGCAATTTACTACCATTAAAAACCTTTTTAGAACATGACTATTCAAAATTTGCACAAACCACATATCCTTTTTAAGTACTCACGGATATTTGAATAGAACAGCATAAAGCATGCCCAAATTCTTCACAGTACATTGGGACTTGCTGCAAATACAATTCAATATATTTTTGCCCTTCCGTATGATCAAAGTCAACATCTGTTTACTTTGCATTCTTGTAAGCCAAATGCAGCATATCCTGTTCCCACCAGAACAAGAACATATTCATGTAGACATCTGTTTGGTTGAGAATGAGTGATGCTTACTTTAAAACTGGGGAAAATCTACGTAATTTACTAACAGCACTGTATTTATACAGCATGTAACTACAATAATACTTGCTTAGGTAATTTAACTTATCAATTAAAGCTGAATTTATTTTACATTTAATTGTAAAGTAATTGCATCATACTAGTGCAATCAGCTTTGAAATAATGAAAAGTGGTACAAAACCATAATGAAGTCATGACCGGAACATACCGTGACATGATTCACTCCATGAATATTGATTGTACACACTTATCACATAAGGTACTATGGAAAACATGGGAAAGTAACACCCACTCCCTCTGGTCCAGACTGTCTATAAACATACTGGATAAAACACTAAATTCGTCATCTCTTCTACAGTGCCAAATAATCTCTTCAGACCACTAATTTTATCATAGCCTAGACACAAACTTCCTGTTCTGCAAAGTGCTGACTTGCTAACATCTGCTAACCTGGATAAAGCACGTATTTAGGCTCTAAAAGTGGTCCACTGATTTTGGGTATGGCATTCTTCATTTTTAAGAATATTTAGCACCCTTTGAAGAGTAAGTGTGCATTGCTAAAAATCATGAAACTAAAATCCAATTGCATGTAAAACACTGTCTTAGGGAATCACTTTATTCTTTATATTCTTTTATTCTATAAAAACACTTCATATAATATTGTAGCTACTTGAATTTTAGCTATATTGTTACCAAAATTAAGTGCACTTTGCATACAGAACAGACAGGTATACAACTTTTCATAATAATGAAATGAATAAAAAGTGAAGATACTTCAAAAGAAAACTCATCAAATATGCTAGGTAGAGTATTTAACAACATGGCACATATAGAAAGCAAGAAAATATTATATTTCATCTAGTACAGATCATAAAAAAGAAAATATAATAAAATACAAATGAAAACTTAACTAAGAATGACAGCTGGGACAGTGGGCATATCCCCAATCTGAGGTAAGGCAAGTTAAAAAAATGTTCAGTTATTTTCTTAGTGAGTCTAAGCAGTAAATTGATAGATTATACTCAAATTATTTAAGTCTTGCTCTCGCAATGGGATTTCCTTACATATATGGAATGTGTTCATTTGACCTCTGAAGTGATGCTTTTGCCAGAGAATAAAACAGTCAACAAAAAATAGCAAAAGAGCAATGAGTTAAGTGTCACAAAGCAAAGAATGTCACAGATAATTACTTCACCTGAAGTTTCAGTAACTTCATTAGATTAATAAAAATTCCACTTCCCAAACCACTGTCAAATCCTTTTCTGTTAGCTGTTCAAATGACAGCCTCAAATGTCAGCAGTAAATGTACACAGCTAAATCCTAAGACAGCATCCACAATCATTCAGATCAAAGTAACTGCAAAATAGGGACAAAGCATTTCTCTTTTGGCATCAAAGGTTATGATGAGCTACTGATTACTGGAAGGAATTGAATGTGACTAAAAACTGAAATAAACTAATGTGTGAAAAATTAATCCCTATGTGTACCTACAACCCAATACTATATATTGGTCTTCAATACTATATAATCCAATATAAGAACATTCTTCTCAGTGCTAACACAAAATACCTTTGACCGACTTACCTTTTGAATGAATTTCTCAACACTCTGTACAACGTGCTTGTAAAACTGGAAAATAAAGGAATATTTTAATAGGAGGAAAAAATCTGAAAAAGGCATATACATTGTCAAGTCATGCAATTGATAGTAAAAACAGAATCAGAAACTTTGGTTGATTAACTATCAATCCAATACCTACAGCTGAGTATACTGCCTTCCTTAGAACATTTAACAGCATATAAAAAAGCTAATTTCACTTTTTCCATCTGAAGGTATTTTACACTGGATTTTTTTTAAATGACATGCACTTGTTTAGTGAGAGTGAAGAAAATAATATAATTGTTCCATATATCATTATTTCACCATATGTGACTGAGGATGTTAGCCTAATGTTACTAAGCATAGCACTTCTCTGTATTTCATTTATTTTGCAAGTGTTCACTTTAATAACCTAAAAACATGAGTACATAAAGACCTTGTAACACCTACTGAATAGTTCTGCTTTAAAATTGGCTTAAAAAATCAAATACTATTAAAATGGCTCTAAATAATCTCAATAACTACACAATTAAACATTATTGAAATTAGAAGAGTGGAAGTAGAATTTAGAAGTTAAACACATGATAAAATATGGTATCATTTAATTGTTTATCTATAGAACCATTTATTATCATTTACTACATTTCAGGTTCAATACAAGCTTTTAGCATTTCTGTTATACTGTAACACATAGACTCAATTTACATAGACTTCTCATGTTTAGGAAAGCCAGTGAATTTCACTGTTTTGTCATCACTTTGCACTCTCCAAATCACATGAAATCCCAAAAAGGATTCAATTACTTTTAAAAAGTATCTGCATTCTCTGCAGAGGAATGCAGATACAAAGAGTAAAAGATAATGACTTTTTAGTTTTTATCCTATCCTATTTTTTCACCTCTCCAGATTTCACTGAATTTCCATTTGTTTTAATGCTTAATACTAATGGCATACTGGTTTCTTTCAGCATTTTTCAGTGCTGTTTTCTGCTGCTCTATTGCTTTTTGGCAATTAGTTTTACTTTGTAGCAAGGCAACTCTTTAATTAGTGTACTGATGCTAAAACTTACGAACAATTTATATCCAAGAAACATAAAAAAAAATATATCTATGAACAGCCATGAAAGAGTATGCTAGGCATTTATAAAAATGAATTAAAACTCAAGAACACTTATATTAATTAGTTGTATTACTGTTCTCAAACTATATCAGTATTTCCTTTTTAAACTGAGGAAAACCACTTCTGTCTTTCAGAGCTGATTCAAGTCAAGTTGTATTTCTCTCTCATGTATGACACACAGCAAATGTCAATCACTCAACAAATTCAACCTCCTGTTGCACTCCTGAAAATCCCATCATTATCAAATTTGATCAGAACTTGGAAACTGTACGCAGATTAAGGGAGATGGGAGTTTCTGCAGCAGGTTCTTAAAGCTGTTCTGTTACCTTGACACAGATGAGAAGTGGAAAGGAAGTCAAAAGAAGTTACTCAGTTTCTTACCTTTATAGCCTTGATTGCTGCCTTGGTGATCTGTGTCATTTTAGCTTTAGAAATGGGTGGCTTATAATCATTTAGCGAGTACAACTGCCAAAAAAACAAACAAAAAGGGAGTTATCACAAATACATTCTGCAGTTTTAAGCAGTATAAAAATATATTATTTCTCCACAAGAAATGCTACTTTCAATTTTCACCATATTTCATATATATATACATATACATATATACATATTTATTACATCACAAAAGACATCCTCATTTAAGAAAGATAATGTAGCAACCAAAATGCTTAAAAGGTGAACAGGTTTTTTCTGTGCAATGGTCACTAAATGCAGCAGACACCTGCAGGTGAAGTTACAAAGGTAATATATATGATATGCAAACATGGTAGCTCATTAAGTTTTCAAGGGAAAAAAAAAATTAATATACTTGACTACCTGTATGGAAGCATAACAAATGCTTAACCAAATAGTTATTATATTCATCATCATATGCCTGCTGAATCAAATCTTTTTCTTTTCTATTGAACAGAAAAAATCCAGCCTAGCATGACACAGTATGTAGCAATTTTGCCACTTAAACCAGTAGATTTGAAAAACTATAGACTTCTTTCACTGACTGCATTAACTCAGGGAAACAATACATCAGAAGTATTACAAATACTTAAGCAAAAATCTAGACGGGTTCTCAATTTTACCACAGCTTTGTAACACTTCATTAATATCCAAGAACCAAAACAGCTGAAGCACACAAGTAGCAGAGATTTGCAACAATTTTCTCCCAGGATGCAGTAATAACTCCATTCTCTTTGCAGGGGCAATCCAGCATGACAGACATTCATCAGATGTTTGTTACACAGTGAGAACTGTACCTTAACTAACTTCATAGCTCTAACTGATAAATGGTAATTGGAAACAACTCCCTCCTTCACAAGGAGTTAGGACTCCATCACCCAAGGCTATTTACTTGCTGTGAAAACCTCCAATTATTCCCAACCTATGGCTTTAAACACAGTGCTGCTCTTTTTCCCCCTAGCCCTAGGTGTTAATAGACAAAGGATTGTGCTCTAATACTACACACACTGAGCAATGCAATATATTGAACTAGACTAACATATATAAAGGTATTAACAATCTTTAACTTCCTAAGATTCATTCGACTTTCAGCAAACCACTACCTCATAAAACGTAATTCTATTTTTTTTACATTTATCACCATACAACAGTAAGCAGCACCACACAGTGGAAAGGAATATACATTCTTAAATACAGGTCATTCACCCAGTGTTGCTTATAATAATTTATTGCTCTGAAGCTAACATGTAAATATTCCTCAGTAATATGAGTTTCCAATACACAAAGATTTCTTCTTCCTGCAAACATGAGATGCTTTTTCTATTCTTTCCTGTCAAAACCAATTTTAACTAAAGCTCTGCATAGCTACTGAAAAACAAACTGAAAAAAAAAACCCCAATTGGTTTGTCCAAACCTAAGTATCAATCTTCTCACTGACTGAAAACAGTGAAAATATAACCGGTTCACAGGTGAACAGCCTTTTAAAACAACTGTTTCTACTTCTTGCTAATGTTAATTGCTGTTGCAAAGTATTATTAATCATTTGCTTCTTATAAAATAAAAAGTAATATGCTTCTAGCATTCCAATACATAAATGCTCTTCACCAGCATAGGGGAAAGGTTGAAAAGAGGCAGAAAAACAAGAGTCTCTGAAAAGTTTCTTCTCTGTTTTACACTCACTAGTTCCGTGCTCCTCACAGGTGACCAGACAGCATGTCACTCATCCTGGACACTGGCCTGGCTAGCTGATGTACAACTACAGCTGAAGAGCTTCTGGGGGCACTAAAGCGCCATAAACATTTTGCTTACATTCAGACACGGTCCCTTAGCAGAGCCCGTTTGGGCACTGCCAGTCTTGAGTCTCAATGCCCAAAATACAACTGAGAGCAATTCACAGACATGTAAGTCAATGTGAGATCAGCTTAAATTCAAGAAGCCTCCTTGTCTACCCAAAGGCAGTCTCATGAGAGTCAGGTCTAGTAGCTCCTTCACCTATGACATACAAAGATAGATGAGGCAGAACTGTTGGTTCATATAATGTGCTGGAACCACACCTGATTAGTCCATCATCTTGAAAATAATCAGGGAAAATAAAGGGAAGAGGCAGCTCAAACCTTCAAGAAAGCTACACCACAGTAGTGGGAAACACAGAGGAGTTGCACACAACCAATTCCGAAGCATCAGCTTTGTGCAGTCAGGTGTCCTAATACCACACACTCAGAATATGCCAAAATCCAAGAGGATAATACAGATTGTTGCTAGCATCCCAATGCTTTATATTACAGGTAACAGCCAAATTTAGCATTAAGTTTAAGGACAGATAATTCAATCTAGAAAAATAAAAAATAAACTAAAGGAAACAGCAAAATTAAGAACACATCAATGTAGACACAGGCTTTTTGGACGATGGATAAACATATTCTGGGTTTTAACAACCATTTAAGGGAAACTTAAGTCCTGAATGTAGCACTTGAAGGGGGAATGATTCCTCTGAATTATTTTTCCTTAATTGCCTTTAATAACATTTAAAAACTCTATAAATACATTTTGTTTTGAAATGTACATTAACTTGAAAAACTGGTGATTTAGGTTTGTCATTGCATGGCAGAAGCAGCAACACTTGTACCAGGGACAGAGCCCAGTGTAAAATACTGCCATGCAATTTTTCAACATTTAATGCAACACTTGCTTTTTCCTTTTTTCAAAAAGTAATACCTGAATACCTTATGAACATCACACAGGTTCTCTGCTCTATCTTCAGCAAATTAGTAATGTTTATTAACAGTCAACCAGGAATCCCTCTTCACTCTTCTACTTCCAATCCCCCCTCCATGGGCAGGGACAACTTCCACTGGATTAGGTTACTCAAAGCCCCATCCAACCCAGCCTTGAAAACTTCCAGGAAGGGGAGCTCCACAATTTCTATATTTTATCTAATATAAACACACACCCTTTTAGTTTAAAACTCTTCTCTCTTATCATATGACTATATGAATGGAAGACCGACTAGCTGTCATTCATGAATTCTCACTTTCAAAGTCTCCATCTTGTATTTCCAATACACAGGAAAAGCAACATCCATTTCTGACAAGAGTTGAAGGGGAGAATTAGGGAACAATTGATGAGTTATGTTCAATGACTACCAGAAAAATGTCTATAATTTAAAAAAAAAAAAAGAAAAAAGAAAAAAAAAAGAAAAAGATAAACAATTAATTCAGCTATTGTAAGGAAAAGCCACATCTCAGTCTACTGTCCTTCCGTGAAAGACTCAATGAGCATATTGAGAAACCACTGATGCAGGCATCCTGGACTACTAAAACACTTACAAATATATCTCACAAACAGCTCCAGACAAATGAAGCTCTCCTAAACAGACTCTTGCATGACAAATAATCAATTATTCCTTAAAGATAGGTGGCAAACAATTTGAATAAGCAGTCACTTCTTTTTTCATAATAGAGGAAAGTCCCAGCAGAGTCCTGTTTATGCAGGGGACTGTGCCTGTGCCATCACAATGTTTTGAATGGGACAGACAAGAGTCAGACTATCAAGAACTGTAGAGGAACATCAGTTGACACTAACAAGTAATGAAAAGGCAGACAAATCAAGCAAGAACACACGTGAAGTAGTGGCTGCTCTTTTTGGAGCTGACTACTGCCATTCAGGAATGGGATCCGCTGATACATGAGACATTTCTTTGAAAGCATCAACTCAACAGGAAACCAGAAAAATAACAGCAATAAATACAGCAAACTGAGTTTAGAATCACATTATTATTTAAGCACCTATACTAACACACAGGGTACTGTCAACCTCTCAACAATTCTCAAAACTCTGCCTTCCCCTCTTATCTCCAAGGTTTACATGACATCATTAGGGATAATGAAAACTAGGGAAAAGCATTTAAGAGAGGAACAAAGGTGGCTAGGACTCTTCAGCCTGCAAAATGGATTACTAATGGAGTGACAGATATCAATACAATCTGAGTAATGCAGATCAACTGGGAAGGATGGGACTGAATAAACTTCAACAAAATTTGATGCAGGAGAGTGAAAGTCTTAACACAAATCAGAGAGGACTCAGAAGGAGTCTGTCCTGGTTAAGAGAAACCATTTCCAAGCTATTGGCTCAGTTTTTGAAAAAGCAAGCATTGAATAATCAAGTTACCAACAACATTAAGTAAAGGCTTCATATATGACCTTTTGGGAACAATTTTATTTTTCTCTGTGAGAAAAACCATAACAGAAGTAAAGAGAATACTTTCAAGTTACTGTTAAATGTGCCAGTGATTTTTCAGCACAGCACAGTTAATAGTAGTATACATTTAATTGCAAAGTCAATGAAAATTTAATGCCCTACAATTTATTCTAGAAAGCTGTGGACAAGACTCTGAACTGCCTATCTCAAGTATTCTAGACAACTGAACATGCTTAGCTCCAAACACTGCAAACAATACTGGGAACTACAAAATACAGGAGAATATTAATCTTCAATCAGTATGTCACTTCAGGGACAAAACAAGCCCAAAAAGATACACTTATCACCAAATCCTAATCTGTCTCAATGAAAGCAATATCCCAAGTAATGATCTTGCAAAGTAGGAATCAGATGCCAGCCAAATGGCACTGAATTTTTGCTCTGCATTTTTTTTCTCTTTAATTCTGTTAAGAAAAGTGGTCTTCAAGAGCAGGATTACTGCAAGTCTGGGATTTCATCAGCATATTTCAAATTTTGACTGTTCAGTAATGCAAACAGTACCTTCATTGTTACAACTGTAATTCAAAAAGTGTTTTAGAAGTTAATTCTATTGTAAACAGCTTTAATTTACAAGGCATTGTACTACAAAATCCTAAACTACAGTCTAGTTTCTGAAGTGAAGACCAGGCAGCATGAACTACATCCTCTGTGGATTAGTCACTTACAGAGCAAGTTACTGCATCTCCACAGAAGACAATGGCACACTTCACTTCTACAAAGTCCAACACTTAATTCCAAGACTTTTCATCACGACTATTCAACAGGAAAGAGAGCTAGACAGCTCTTTCTCTAAAAAAAAAAATCATTAAATAAAAGTTAGAACTAAGTACTAACTTTATTAAAATACAGATTCATAAGTAATATATCCCTTCTCATACCTCTGGCTGCATCTTACAAAGGCAAATTAAGAGTGGATAGGAAATTCTTAATGTAAAAGTAATTTTTCCACTAGAAGGTTTGAAAGCTATGAACACCTCTGGTCTCATGTTATCCAATGGAACAGATATTCATATAAATGACAATCTGTTACACTGCTATAGTAGCTAATGGAATAAACATCTTGGTATCTAGGACTCAGACTAATCTTTAAGTATGCAATTATGACTAGATTGGTGTCAGGGATACCAGTTACACATATAATAATAATGTCTGCAATTTCCATGTGCAAAAGACAAAGTAAATACTTAAAAGCCAAGCCTAATACATATTACCATACAAAAAATTATCTTATTTCAGATTTCAATAGCATTAAAATGAATAAAATCCAATTCTATATACAGAAAGAGTCACAGAATTGCTTACTAAATATTAATACCACACCACACTGCAAAGAACAAGAAAAGTGTATTGTTAGTTATGGCTTTAAAAGTCACAGAATCAACAAATTTCTGTTATGTTGCATTTTACATAATTTCCTGAAAATTCACCTCTTGGAAAAGCTACCTATATTACATGAGCCCATCCCTCAGTTAACTGGTTCTTTCCTTGATGCTGAGCAGGACCTATCAGTAAATACTGTCATTTAAACTCAAGCAGCACATTATTGCTCTCTGAACTGCAAAGAAATGTTAAAGCATTTCGGAGGGAAAACAAAAAGAAATTATCTTCTTCCAGTAAACAATCAGAGCAATGAATTCACAAAATCCAACATTAAAAAAAAAAAGCACCAAACAAGAGAGTGTTGAAACTCAAAAGCAACTATTTTGTTTTCAAATACTTAAAGCATAGGAGGTGGCTTAAATTAACAAACCTAATAGTCAATTCATTTGATATCTCAGAGTGTCTTCCTTTCACTGTTGCGCTTAATTGATTTATAAAGAATTTAAAAGCAATCAAGAAGATTTACATTAAAAAATTATCCCCTACACGTCAGCTGTATTATACACCACACTTCACACATAATGTTTAAAGAGTACATCCAAGTATTTATCTTGAGTATATAAGCAATTTAGTGAAACATGAATGCAGAGGTAATACAGCAATCTCTCCAGCCCATCACATTCCAGCACATGAAGTCAGGTGGTGTCATTACTGCCTTTGCTCATTCCTTTTCTTACCCCTTTCATTTTGATGAAGCACAATTATGACTTTCAAATTTACTAATCCTGAAAAATTTGAGATGGAACAACAAAATTCCATTTTAGTTTTCATCTACTTGAGCCAAAAGGCTTATTACAGCCTATTTGCAATTTCCTCTAAACCCTCTTCGTGCCTACCCTCAAAGAAAGCTTGTAAATTCTGTTGGCACAGCCTACTTTGTACAAATAGACTAGGAACACAAAACCAGAACTTAAGAAAGCATGTAGATTCAACTCTAGTCTCCCAAATTGCATGCAACTAGGAAACAGATGTTTAGTTCAGAACACCCTCTAGAACATACTTAACTTGCTCCTAGTCCTTTACAAGTCATAAAATACAATCCCCATTTTTTTCTTACATTGTTTACTACAAGGGAACAAAGAGCTTAGAAAAACCTAAATGAACCAAGTAACAAAGCCAGGCAAGATGAAGCACTTTATCAATGCCCAAACTCCCAACAACAGAAATTAAAGACTGATCAAGAAGCCCAAGTATCTTTGAAAACATATCACCTATGGAATTATGGAGTATAACAGGAATATTTTAATTTCCTGCAATTTCCTTATTGTTCTTGCCGTAAGGCTAACTTCCATTGTTAACATTTTATCATTATTTTATAGCCAACTCTAGATCACCAACTGGAAAATCAATCATGTTCAGGCACAATGACAGTCTGCAGATTTCCAGAGGCAAGCTTCTGCACTGCCTGCACTGAAGAAGTTCCTTTGTTCTTGTTGCAGTGCACTGATTTGGTAAAGTGCAGCACAATATGAAGTTAAACACCTTACAGAAATCAAAAAACAATGACACCTCTACAGCTGTGAGATATGAGACAGGGGCAGACCCTAAACAATGTTAAAATCAAATACTCACACATTTTCTTTGCCAACTGTTTTTAGGGCTCACAACAAAAATCAGTATGATTTTTCTACTTAGATACGGACTTAAATCCTCTGAATTCACAAGGAAACTTCATAACTTAATTTTTTTTACATTTTTAAAAATCAGGGTTTATAGTGGTTTGGATTTCTCCAACCAAAATATTTCTTATATAAATGTTCCTTCCTTCCTGTTAAGCATTCCATTTTTCTGAAAATTAAGAAGCAGTGGCTACTAATGCATATCTGGTAATCAAGCCATGAAGATCAACATGTTACCTGAAGCTGTAATTTAGAAAAGATTCAGTGAATAACCTATTCCTCTTCACATGAAGCAGCTTTGTTTTGTTCATATGTGATTGGTATTCTGAAAAACTTCAGTCTGATCAGATCTCTCCATAGGCTTCCAAGAATCTGGTTAATACATTCTAAGCTCTTTGGACTTAACCACTGAAAAATCCAAAGATATTTGTAAGTATTACTTTTTTTCTTTTTAAAACTGGAATTAGAATTGCATTTTTAATCTGTCGTATTAATTTTGTAATTTTTTCTGTGAAGACAGCTCCATAAAGTCATGCCACGAGACCAAGATTTTTAAACTAACAGTTTTATAGTGAGCACCAATTTAGAGTATTTTGTACTTCTCTGAAGATAAAGCAAGCGAGAGAATAGCAGGGATGGAAAGTAAAGGATGCATATAATTAATTCTACTTCTGTTTTTAGAAGTAACTAATAGATACTAAAACCAGAAAAAGAAAACAAAACAAACCCAAGCAAATCCTTAGCACTCATCTGCAAATGAGTATTTGGAAGCAGTGAACCCTATGCCAAACATGATGTATTCTTCTGAAATATCTTTCCCAAAAATACATGCTATTTCCATCATAAAACCCAATTCAAACATGTAAGATAGCTGTTCACTGCCTTGCATAAAACACCTTGTGCTGCTGTCATTAGTGTTTATAAAATAATTACTTACTTCCATCTTTCAAAACTAAGGGTATAGACAGAACTTTGCAATAAACAAGCTGAAAGCTACAAAAACAAGTGCCTTCAATCTCTCACCTGTTGCTACCCTACACTGTTCTACTGCTCAGCCAGTATCTACCCAAACCACCATTCCTTGCTACTGCTGCTCCCAGAGCTCAGCTGTCTCTGCTTTTGCATATCTTCTGTTGTGCCCTCACTGTAAAAGGGAACAAAAGCACACTCTGTCAACCCTCAAAAACCATCAACAGCAAACAAAATAATAAAGGTGTCAAGCCTTACATATATATTTTATTAAAATAAACACATGCATTTTATTTCTGAATGACGAAGCATCAGAAAAATGCCCATTTGCTATCTGCTAGTATAATCACAAAGATAGGAAAAAAGATAGCAAACCAGTATTATTCATTTGGAACTTAAAAAACAAAACAACCAACCAATCCTAAACTGTACCCAGCAAAACCAGGTAAGCTTGGTAGGCAAGCTCTTGAAAATAAGTGGAAATACAATGATAAATAAATGTTGTATATACACAGTTGCCATTTTGAAACTAACAGTAGCTCACTTGCCAAAAGCACTAAGCAGCAAGCTATTACAAGAAATGATCTGATAGAGGGTCATGGTGGCAATGGTGCTCATTTCCAATTCCTCCAAACTATAATAATTACTTTTAAAATTCCATTTCAATAAATTACTCCCTTTGGTGAGTACAACTGGCATGGTCACCTGAACACAAGAACTAGTGCAACAGCACCTACAGTGCTGCCAAGTAAGGTTGTTAAAATTACCTAGTTGATTGCTGTGGCTGCCAGTGCTTCCAGGGAAAACACTGCAGAAAAGTAACTCCAAAGAAAGGTAGAAATGGAAGGAATGAAAAACACAATTAACGGAAAGTTCTGATGTAGGAATGAGGACTAATTCTGAGTTCACAGCCAGGCTCACTGAACTCTGGAAACAGATGTGACAATTATGCACCATAGTCCCAGGCCTTACAAAGGATTTACACTGGTGGCTGCTGAGGGCAGGAGCACAGGCTCTAACCAAGGCTGAATCAGCCACTTGGCATACATTTCTTGGTGGCCATCCAGAGGTAGAATGATGGACCAATTTTACAGCAAGAAAAAAGTGGACCTCTTCCTAAGTTAAAAAAAAAAAAAAATCCTGATGAAAGAGAGCAAGTGTCTAGACTGTATTTTAAAACCTGTTTTATCAAATACTTTCATTCTCAACGTTGAGGGTTTTTTTCTTTTTGCAAGAAAGCATTTAGATGACTAGACTCCACTTTTACAACTGCCAGAGGAAAACAGACTGCTGATGGCAAACTCAAATAATAAGACCCGTGAAGATAATTTCAAGTACTTTGCCAAAGACTGTAGCCCCAGGCATGGTCTTAGTGAGGAAGTGAAAATAAACGGATCTGAACTCGTAAGACTTCAGAAGTGCATTTATTTTAAACTCCAAACCGGTTCACTGCTCTTTAAGTGAGTAGCAAGCAGGATCGATACCTGCAACTATCCAGTTACAGGGAGCCTCAGCAGTTTCCAGAGATCCACATTACCCTCCAAGGCTCACAGGGATCTAATCTAGACCACAGTTTAAGACTATGCATTGCACTTCAAAGCATATGTATTGAAGGCAGAAAAATAATCAGTGTCTGTCCTCTATTAACTTTCTGAAAGAAATGAGGTCCTCCAACAAGATACAGGTAAAAAAACACCCTAACATTTTGGGCCTCTAAGAAAAGCCTTGCATGCTGATCTCATCTTCACAGGGCCAGAAGTCAAGATTCTGTGGCTGGCAAAAGACTAAGGTCAGATCAGTCTTTTAAAGTCTGATATTAAAACTGTAAATATTTATTCAGCACACATGGAGATATTTAATCAGGTGAACATCAATTTAATATTTACTGTATCTTGAAGAGAAAAGGGTTGGTTTTTTTTTCTATGCACTTTTAACAAAAAGCAAATAGTTGAGAGCCAGCAAAGTTCAACTCTTGCTGGGACGAAACAGAGTGAAATGTTTACATTTCACTGATACCACTCTTAGTGTTCCTGACAGCAAAAGGGAAATTAACAAATTCTTACATAATCATAGAGTTTTATAAAGATTCAGTGTTTTTTCTCTGAGAGCCACTATGGGATTATAAAGCAAAATAAAACTGAAGAACTTTTTCACATCTATCCCAGAGGCTAGGAAAAAATGAAAACCAAAGGGCAACTTTTCAGATGCATTTGTGTCCACAGGCACATGCCAATATGACTGAATTAACTTTTTCTTCTGAAAAATAAGAATAAACCTAAAGCTTTCACTCCATTTTGATAAAACAAAGTTCTCAAATATCAGACCATAAATGAGGTATCAGTTAAACAATAAAAAAAGAAAGGTTTAAATGCATCATAGTTGCAGAATCCTGCACAAGAGCAGAGGATATGAAGGATGGTTGCACTTTTTTATGACTGGTAAAATATCAGTAATAGAAAAAGAAACATACATGACTTTTCTCATTTTCCCAACAGCTAAAAAAATGCAGATGTTTTAAGTGCTTCAGCTGTTGTGAGACATGCAGCAGAATCTGAAAAAAAAAAAAGTATTTTGCCAGGGAGTATCTTACATTCCTTTTCACCATTCCTCATACTTAACTGCTATCATCACTATTTGCACTAATCAAAGCCCTGGTTCTCCATTTCAAAGAGCATCCTTTTTTTTTTCCACTCTCATCAGCTATTCAGCATCAATCTCTATTTAGCATCTTCACGAGGCACACCATTTAGCTTTTTTTAGTATCAACTGGCATTCTTTCATGAAAAAGCTGCCTTGGTGACTTAGTATATTCCATTTAAATAGTCTAAACCAGAATATTTAATTTATGCTTCTGTTCTTTTGTGCACCTAGACGCCTAAGCTCAGTAATTAAAGTGTGGACTATTTCCAAGGCTCACATTCTGAAATTGCAGCTGACTGAACTGTTCCCTACTTCCACTTAAAACCTAACTTCTAAAGAAACATCAGGATAAAGGTGACCAAAAGACAATAAAGTGCAAAGAGGGTACAGAGACACCAGCACTGCCAGCAAACAGCAAATGGTCAGTGAGTTATGTCACTACCACTAACAAAATTCACAAAAAGCAGTTAACACAAAAGATCACTTTGTGTATCACTTCTTATCATCTTACGTGGCACCCACAACCATTCTGCACACCAAAACCTCACCGTGACTCTGCTTCATGATGAGCTATGCAAAAACAGCCATTTTCATTGTCAGCAGCAGTTAAACCCCAGCCCAGCAATGTTGTGGAAGTTTTAATGGTGACTCTCACACCCTAAAAGACATTTAGATTAACAAAAGAAAAGGCACAGGAACTTATATCTCTTCTGGAGAAAACTGTAATCTCACAGTGCTTTAAGTGCATCTACATCTTGAAGCACTAAGATGGAGCATATTCCACACCCTGATGATGACACTTAAGTTTTCCATTAAAGTCCCTCATATAGTAAAAGATCAGCACCCAGTTTACAGAGAACTTAAAACTTTTTATACAAAATATGCTCGAATGAACATAGAATTTCTGAAAGGAACTGGAAATCTTTAAAAAGGGCAAAAAGGAGGACCCAGGTAACTACAGGCCCGTCAGCCTCACCTCCATCCCTGGAAAGGTAATGGAACA
>JANHGL010017048.1:9089-51744 GCA_024611195.1 Ceyx melanurus
AGAGCAGGAGACTCCACAACCCCCCTGGGCAGCCCCTGCCAGGCTCTGCCACCCTCACTGGGAACAAGTTTTTCCTTTTGTTTCCACTAAACCTCTTGTGCTCCAACTGACTCCATCTTACTTATATCTCTTGCCCATACTTTTTACTGCACTGAGAGTTCTGTTGATGATTAACAGCACATGATTCAGCTCATCCCAGAGCAGGTGTTTTCCATGGGAACCATTACATGACTATTTCTTCCCACAGACGCCTGACGTGAGCAGCCTGGAAGGAGACATCTCCCTCCACAAGATCTGTGAAGACAGAATTTATCGAGGTGTCCAAGGGCAGACCTTGCACAGCATACCTGCTCGTTCTGATAGGCAGTGACAGAAGTGAAGACAGTCTCAGGGAAGCTGAAGACCTGGAAGATGCTCCAGCGGACGCTGAAGAGGTCGTCTGCCTGCACAATGTGGAAGCGAGGCTTGTAACGGTGCATGGAGTGCAGGATGATCTGGCACAGAGACACAAAGACAGAGCTTCCGTGGGCTGGCACTGCCAACACACTGTGCCAAGCCTCCCGTGGAGGCTCCCAGGGCAGCCATTTCAAAGCAGGGATGCCTGCCCGAGACCGGGGTCTCCACCACACCTCTGCGGTGGCAGTGCAGACTGCAGCCTTCCCTAGAAGGCAGTGAAGAGGGTTCAAGGGCTGGGCTGAGGAAGGAATTTCCTTCCTTGGTGTGGTTAACACACTTGGGTATGGAAAACACACTTGGGTGTGTTTTAACTTCCACAGGATCTAATTTCCCACAAATTTCAGTCATTTCCCATAACATCTACCTGCAAGGAATTCCAAGAGAGCACAGCACAAAGCTACAACCTACATGCCCGTGTTGGTCCAGAGTGTTGTTGGTGAGCTTCAGTTTTTGGAAGGAGACAGGTTCTTTCATCCAGTGGCTGCCAGGAGCTGGGGAATCTGGGTGGACGTAGGTGCGACAGGGAAGCTGGGGTTCTGCTTTTCCAGCAACCTCCCACTGATCTTTATTCCACTGTTAAGGGAAAGACAGAAATCTAGAGTTAAAAAAAAACAAACAAACCCAAAACCCACCCTACTTTCATTAGAGGAAAGCCCCAGTAGCTTTGCTTCACTGTCAGTCTAATGGACTCCTCTGAAGCACAAGCAGCAGATGCTCTCTCACAGGCCATGATTATGTTACCAGAACAGCTCCAAGTTTAGGCCTCATTTTTCCTTCCTTTTCTCCCAATGGCTGCTGAAGAAGTCTGAAGTTAATCTTGATTAAAACTGTACCCCTCACAATGAAAATTAGTTACCTCTCCAGCTGCTCCCCAAGCAAAACTGACAAATAACTCCAGAGAGGCATAAAATCCACCAATTACTTCTGAACTTTGTCCAAAGACAATTTATTTATCAGCCTGGCCCATGGAGCATCAAGATTAATCTATTTCAGACAAAGACAGAAGGACAGCACAGCTTCTATTTAAAGTACTTACCTTGTACCTGAAGTTGTCCATTGGCACAAAATCTACCAGCATGAGGTACTTGGCATATGGGATTAAGCCAGAGACTTTGATTTTGCATTGTGGAAACATTCGTCTGAAGGAGAAAAGAAACACACAGCATAAGGGGTCCTGGGTGGAGGAGATATTGTCTGAGGATCAAGCAGCACATCTTGTTTACTCTCCACTGTGCAAAGCTCTGCAGCAGCATTTCCACAGGCCAGCTACTGGCTGTTTTTCTGTCTCACTGCTGGGCTGTCTAGACCCATGGGCTTTGTGAGCAGGCACCAAGAGGCACTGACACTGCTTTTGTTCTGATTCCTGTAACATGACAGCAGGAAAATTCAAAGAAAAGGTTTGGGATTTGCACATGGCTCCCAACCTCCTGCAGCTCTCTCAGACCTGGAGGATAGATGAGAACATTTTCTAGCGTGGGTAGAAAATGTGCTCTCATCTCAGAGCACAGCTAGCTCTCCATTCCAGTGCTCCCTGCCACCACTTTCATCTTCTGACTCTGCAAAAAAAACAAAGTTCTGACACCTACCTCCCTACCCAAAGGGATTATTTCAGCTCACAGCAGCTTTGACATAATACATTACAATTTCACTATTTCATATCCTTTCTCTGCAAGCTCCACAGCACATGACTCACTCCAGCTTTAGAGCAGCCTGCACACAAGACAGTCACTGCTCTGTGCTGTGTCCTGGGCTGCAAGCACACACTCAGAGCAGGGACTTACTGCTCCACTGCTGCTGCCTGGGGCACAGGAAAAGGAAGCCTTTCCAGGGCTCTTTCCAGGGCAACCTTGCAGCACCAGGAAAACCATCCGTGTGTGATAAGAGGACAGGAGTTTTCTCAGCAGATTCAGCCCCACAGTGACCATTTGGACTTCTGCACCATCCTGCAAGTGCAAGTCCTCTGCCAGTGGCAGGGAGCTGTGCCTAACTGCCCACAAGGCCAGTGTAAGAGCTACTGTGCAAAGAAATGAGCAGCTGGAGATTTCCACTTCCAAGCAGTGCAGTGTGGGCAGCTCACCTGCCGGATTTGGTGATGATCATCTCAGTTCCTATCTGATGAAACTTCATCCAGAGAGCCATGTCCTCGAGGGTGACCACGATGGAGCTCTGTGGGTAGGGCTCCAGGCTGGGGGAAGGCAGAGCCTCGCACGGCGCTTTCACCTCTGCCGGGAGGAGAGAGCAGGGACCTAAGACAGGCAGCAGAGCACCCAGCATGGAGAAACCCCTCCTGCTCAGGGAGATCCAGCACCTCCCAGGGCCTCCCAGTACTCCCCAGTCTCCCACCCTGGGCTCAGCCCCAAAGCCCTGCGCAGGGCAGGGGGGATGGATTCCACCTCAGGAAGGTCTCAGGTGCTGCTAAGGAGGCTGTGCCACAACAAACCTCTTGGAAGAAAACAAAATCATCCCTTTTCTTCAAAGGCTTTTTGTTACTTAGTGGGATCAGAAAGCACAAAGGTTTGGGTTTAGCTGATAAACTTCTTTGCAAAGGTTTGTGTGTTGTACAAACTCACACCGAGTTCCTTTGTTCCAAACCCCACGCTGGCAGGTGGCCACAGTCCACTTTCAGTCCTGGTTCCAGTTTAGACAGAACACTTGGCCAAAAGAAGAAAATATTTCTAATCCTTTCAGCTTTGAAGTGTGCCAGTGGGTAATGGAGAAAACGACAGATAGGTGGTGGTGGAGGTGAAAAATCTCCCCAGAGGTCAAAGAGGGGGTGGGATGGGAGGAGACCCAAATGTAAGTGAAGGTGAGAAAGGGAAGGGACAGAGATGTAGACCATGGAAAATGCTGAGAAGAGGGTGGCTTGTCTCAGCTGCACTTGGAGAGCACAGAGGAGCCTGCAATGGAGGTGGAAGGTGTCTTCAGTAACACCAGGGCACACAGAGGAGCTGCCTGCAATATGCCTGCACTTTCTATTACAGGCAGAGAACCAACTATGGTCCTGGGGAGGAGGTAAGGGAAACTGTTCTGGAAGAATTGTCTGGTGTTGATGGTACTCACCACCTCCCTAAAGCTGTTTGGACTAAAATCCTCCTGTAGGCAACTTAATAGATTGCAAGACACACCAGATTGCTGCTGCCAGACTGAAAACCCCAGGCAAAAAAAACCCAACCAGTGTCATTTTAGGTCAAAACATCACCTCTTATGGCAGTGGTGGACTGATTTAACACTCAGTGAGGCTCTAAAGACACTGCCCTGGGCTCTGGACCTGCAGCCGAGGCAGCAGTGCTCAGGGCAGGCAGGCTGCTTCTGCTGGGTGATGCATCACCAGCCATGCCAGGCTTCTTGTTTAAATGGGAGATTTTTCTGCCTCTCAGCCTGATCAGATCTTATTTTGAGCATTTCAGAAATAAGGGAATTTTCCCCTTGTTACAGCTTTCCCAAGTAACATCTTCAGAAGAATAAGCATGAAAAGTAGACAACTATTTTCAGAGAAATTTGTTGGTTTTTTTTTCAGAAAGCAACATCTTTCCACAAAAAAAACCCCAGTGCGAGTCTGCAGGGCTCTTCCCACAGTATTACAATTAAAAAAAAAAAAAAAAAATTAAACATAATTTTGTCAGTTTGTTAAGGTCTTTAAGCATTTAAAAAAATATATCCTCTAGCCGTCTTTCTGCTTTGATCCAACATTAATGAACTGGCTAAGAAGTGACACCTAGTTTGCTCTCTAAGATTAGCCTGTTAACATCTTCCTACTAAAGCTTCCCCCATATCCTCTTGCAAAGACATGAAAGCTGCCACCAGACCATGCCTTGGGTAGCTCAGTGCAGCACACGCATCCAGGGGAGTTACAATAAAATCCGGCTGATTTCCCACAGGAGCCATCCAGTCACAGAGACCTGCCAACAGATTTTGATCAGCTAGACAGATACTCTGCTCCTTCCCCAAATGAATTCACAATTAACATCTCTGTAAGCAAATTCCAATGCCATTAAAGGAGGTTACAAGGCAGTCCCTCCAATGGAAGGGAAAAGGAGCTCAACACTGAACTGCCAAGCAAATCCAGTTGGCTGTTCCCAAAATGAGTGCACAACACACTTGTAGAGTGAGGTGCTGCAGAGTACAAAGAGCTGAGGTACAAGCAGCACTGCAGGGAAGGTTTTCCAGAGGAGTCGATGTCTTTCACCCTGCAGGTTTCCCGTGCACAGGCTGAGGCTGGAAACCAGGACATTCCCAGTTTGTAGGGGGGGCTGGATCCCAGCAATGGCATGAGCTGGCTAGTGGATCCCCACACTCACGTCCCACTGGTTTGTAGGATGTACTGGGTGGTTTCTTTCCAGAGCCAAAGGCTGGTTTCCAAGGCACTCCAAATTCCCCTCTGGCTCGTGCTACAGAACTAAAGCCAAGCCCACAGTGGCTGGACTGTGCACGTTGGGGCTGCAGCACAAGGGGATCGTAGCACTGAACCAAACTTGTTAAAAGTTGCATTTCTATTGCTTCATCTTTCATGGAACTTAGTTTTAAGCTTAATTTTAAAGAGACAAACATTTCCCAATAATTTTAGTTCTAAGCTATTGAAAAAGTATTATCTCTGTGTTGGTAACAGTGCACGAGGCACATTTCAAATACTCTTTATGCCAAGATGAGGTTGAGCAGGAAGACACTGCCATGATAAAGGCACTGAGAATTAAGAAATATTTATTCCATGCTTGATTTAAAAGTCCTTATATAAATATGAAGAGTTTGGCCTTCAGTTTCTCAATCTAGAATAGGTTGTGCATATCTGTTTCCTACCTTGGAGATGGAAAGAAGAGAAAAAGAAATGAGAGTAAATGCAGTAATGCTTGCAGGGGATGTAAGATCCTTGGGTAGAAGATGCTGGAGTGTAATTCACTCACCTAAAGCAGTCCTTCAATTAACTGTCAATTACTGACAACACGATGATGTCAGAAAATTGGATGCAGCCTCCCCAAAGTGCGTGGGATAGGGTTTGCAATACAGAGAAAACTCAGTTTTGCTTTTTATCTTCCCTAAACTCAGTTATTGCTACATTTTCTGTGGTTATCTTAGTGAAAAAGACCACCCCCAGCAGCCAGCCAGTGGCCACAAAGGGATGCTCATCCACACTCTGATGAATTAACCTTGCCAACAGCCAAAAGAAACCCACATCTCTGATCTTACAAACATCACTGGGAATGCCCTAACCCCTGGAAGGAACCTCACTGCTCAGAGCCAGGAAGCTTTCTGGCAGCAAGGAACGTTTGTGTTCCCACAAAGGCCATGGCTTCACCTCCCAGCTGCTCCAGACATCACCTGCAATGTGTCTGCCAGCCCAGAAACAGCTCCGAAGGAAACCAGGTGAGTTCCACACCAGCTGTAATCTTGGACATGTTAAACACCACCAACAGAGTGGGTGCTTTTTCATTATTGCTTTTTTATTTTTCAACTCCAAATAAGCAGCAGGTATCAGTAAGAATCTGATCAAGACAGTCTGGACTGCTTCATAAAAGCCCAGAACAACACTGAAGGTGGAAATTCTCTGAGTCACTGAACGGGTGTTTTGCTTATGAATGAAACAACACTTTGCAGAGGTAGAGAAAGCAGCTGGGAATGCCCAGCCACCATTAATGTACAGATATTTACCTAGTGTAGTTATGCAGTTTCTAGTTCTTCTGATGTAAAGCTCACATTTAAATTCATTTTCCAGTTACACTGACAAATGCAACGCCTCTGGTCTGGCCCTTTGTTTCCCAGTACACATCTGTCACTGGGCCCAATCTGATCATGCCTCATGCAGGTTAACAGCACATTAGGAGATGGATTGATGAAGAAAAACAGAAATAAAACAACAAAAAAAATTCACAAAAATTCCATGTCTGGGCACGAACCTGGCAGGGGTGGTGTAACTTCCAAAGGGCAGAGAAAAACCAAAGTAAAACCAGATAATCTGTATCAGAACTCTTGTTGGCAAGAAGTCCTTGTGAACCTTCTGTGGCCTCCAAGCTGAAGGAAATCAGAGTGCTTTGCAGATAATACACCAGTACCAGCTCTGGCCTGCACTGAGTGGGAACTGCACAAGGCCAAACACATCAAGGAGTTGGGGGCACGACTGGGAGTAAATCTTTGCTGCCTTACAAAGAACACTCCAAAGCTCAATTTCTCATCTAGTCCTCCCCCAAATAAATAAATAAACCCCAAAACATTTAAACCCCCCACCAGCCACACTTGCCATCCATCCTGAAGGGGCACTTCCTCTCCGAAGTGACCGCACACCCTTGGCACCAGCCCAGGTGCCCCTCCTTACCTGGCAGAGCTTGCATTTTGCCATGTACTGGGTAGTCCGGGAGAGCCACCAGAGTTCTTGCGAGAGGAGCCAAAATAGTCCAGTTCCAAAGCAGGTCTGGTTTCCCGAAGAAAGCCAAAGTGTTTCCTTCTGAGATCCAGTGTCAAAGTGGCCGGGATGGGGATGCGGCTCCCAGCACAGCGAGCCAAGGTGAGTTCCTGCTTTATGGAGGCTAATGAGCAAGGAGGAGCTTCTCGCCAGGGCTGTCCCCCTGCGATCCTTTGATGTCCAAAGGGACAAAGAGAGGAAGGATCTGTAGCAATGGCTGGGGCTAAGAGAAGAAAATCAAAGAGAATTAACATGGCTTTGACATACAGGAAACCCTATAGGGGAAATGCACCTTGATTTACTGCTAATGCTGTTTTAAACAAATAGAGACAAGACCAAAAACATCAGCTGAAGGCTTACCTACAACACATAAAAACCCCTTAAACAGCAAGCAGGAAAAATGTCCTTCTGGCTTTGCCACAGATTTGAGATCATTTTCATCGCCAGCAGACAGAATCCTTTCACTCTCGGTTCCCAGCATTGGAATCAAGACCACACGGGGCTTGTTCCTTCCCAAGTGGGTGTTTAACAGTCTGGGGGCAGTTTGCTCTCCCAACTGGGATGCTGCAGCAACACATCTATTCACTAACAGCCGTGTCCTCCACTACAGAACCCCCAGCTGATGGTGCAACGTTCCTTACCTACCCAATCTGTGCCTCCACAGCCCTTGAACTGCACAGTTACTCTTCCTGCTGCATCCTTTCCAGGGCAGGGTCCTCACCCCTGCACCACAGCTGTGCTGGAACTCAGGACTCGAGATGCTCTGTGTGCAGCCCCTTTTCAGTTGGTCAATGACACAGCCCTGCCAGGGTGTCACCTCTCTGACACCAAACTCCTTCCAGGGCCAGCACAAGCAAGGCAAGGTCTCAGGCTGGAGCAGCTCCTTGTTGGAGGCACTGAAGGGAGGCTGAACAGACACTGAAGGGTTTGAGCATTTCCCCTTAATTAGTTTATTCTGCAGGTGTGACCATTAGCTTTCCTACTTGGAAGTGCTTACAAGTGCTAAGAGACAGCAATCAAGTCTGGCCCTTCAGGGCACAAACCAGCACAGCACCTCGGGGCAGGAGGGAGTTGTGTGCACTCCCAGAGAGAAATGCCTATACTAACATTTACAGGTCGAAGATGCTGCAGGAGTGGAGGCCAACCCAAGGATTAACAGTCTCAACCAGCCAGCGTTGGATCCTGCACAGCAAATGGAGGAACTCTGTTCGTTTTGCTGTAAGGCTGCAGCTGATGTGCAGTCTGGTTTTGCTCCCAGCAAATAAACATCTTCTTGTTATTTTGTCGGTGATGTTATTGGGACATCTGATTTTTAACCTGACGTACAAAACATATTCTGAATTAATTGTGTCAGCTCCTGTGCCCGAGTTAACACCCCTCCAGTTCCATTTTTATGGCCTTTTGGAGCAAGGACACACAAAGAGGATGAAGTTTAACCAGAGGAGGGACTGGATCTCTTTCAGTTTTAGGCATCCCAGTACCAATCAGGCAGAGCAAAGCCAATGCTTAGTGTGGCAAGGAATAACATTTAAAAGAAAGGGGATGGAGAGTTTGAGAAGTCCCAGGGAGGGTTTTATAGCAGGAGATGGTCCACTGGCTCCTGGCACCTTTGAAGGACCATGTCCAGCCCTCCTGATATCTCTTTTAAACTACTGGAGAACACGGAAGTCCACGGGGCTGTTCTCCTTCAGCTACCCTGGGGACAGACTGAGCTGGGAAGTCTCAGCACCACCGAGAGCAACATCAACTTGTCTCTCTATAGGACTTTATTTATTATATACGTGGAAAAGCAAATCAGAAGGGAAAAGATTGGCTGAAAATGGTATCCAGGTCAGATCATCTCTGCTTGTACTTGTAGAGCCACTACCAGACCCCAACAAAAGCCACAACACAAATGCTTTTCTGATCTGCTAGCAGCAACTCTGCCCCCCCCAAACCATGTCCTGCTTTTCGAATGCTACTATTTAATTGTGGAAAGCAGAAAAGACAACCAGAATCAGAATGGGAGAAGGAAAAATAGAACAAAAACTGGGTCAGACTGAAGCTAGCAGTGAGATGGATCAACATCCCACACAGTCAGGAGCTGCACAACAGCAGCAGCAGCCCTGGGAATTTCAGACTTCACCTGACAAGAGCGTGGGATGTGTATCATGACTTACTGCTTCTTGCAGCAAGGGGGATGAGACGGCTCCTGCTGCCGCCTCATTTGCACACTGAGTAGAAGCAGGGCTAGAGAACACACATTTGCTGCGAGGACTCCAATCCTTTTGGCTTTTTTGCAGCTGATGGATGGGGAAGGTGGAGTCATTAATTACTCATGACCATTAACGACCAGCTTTCCCTCAGCCGTTCTAGCTGCGCTGGGAAGGTCTTAAAAGTGATTTTAAAAAAGAGTTCGTTCCTCTGGGTGGAGAGCGTGGCTAACGGGAGCAATCCCCGGGAAATCCATCCCTGGCAAAGGGGGAGGTTTAGCGCATTCCCCTCTGTCTGTCTGTCTGTCTGTCCCCCCGCAGGCAGCCTGCTGCTGAACGCGCTGGTATCTAACAATTCACTGTCAGATTGGAGGCTTGGGGTGTGGAAAGGGACGGGACAATGGATGTGGCGGTGGCACAGGGGGCTCTGCTCCGAGCTCACCCCCAGCAGCTGTGCCCGGCTCTAGCGGGGGGACCCCCGCACGCCCAGGGATGGGGAGGGGACGGGGACGGGGTAGGACAAAAGCAAAGGCCAAGGAGCTTTTGCTTTGCATCTCTTTGAGAAGGTGATTAGAGAGAAACATTCCTCTCCGGGGTTCGGAGCGAGGCAAATGTTTCTTGGCGCTTCTCCAGCCTTAAATGAGGCTTTTAACCCTTTCCACTCGGTGGGGGCCCTGTGGGGAGCTGCTCTGCACAGGTACCCTCCCCCACTCCCAGCTTTTCCACTGGAGTCTCTGCCGTGGGCAGACTCTGCATCGCAGCAGCTCTGGCTGCTGGCTGGGGCTCAGACTGCAGGAGATATGTGCCAGAAGACATGGGCTAGCAGGGATTGAGGGCCAGCAGGAGCCATGGGCTAGCAGGAGATGGAGACAAGCAGGAGCCATGGGCTAGCAGATGGGGGCCAGCAGGAGCTGGGGGCCAGCAGGAGCCATGGGCTAGCAGGAGCTGGGGGCCAGCAGGAGCCAGAGGCTAGCAGGAAGCCAGGGGCTAGCAGGAGCCAGGGGCTAGCAGGGTTTGAGTCTGGAAGTGGCTGCCCAGGACACAGCAGCACCTCTGTCCAGGCAGAGCTCCCAGGACAGCATCTGCCCTGAGCTCAGTTGTGAGCCCACTACATTGCAAAAGAACAACCCCTGGCAAGAGCAGGGTGGAATTCTTGCTCGTGTGTGTGAGCATGAGGGTGCAGCAGCCTGTAATCCAAGCCCAGCAAGGTTGTGAGAAAGCATCATCACCTCAGCTTTCATAAAACTGAGCTGAAGTGGAGCTTTGTAGTCAGCCCGAGTTTAAGTGAGAAGAAATAAGATGTAGCAGTGCAAATTGCATTGAAGAGATGCTCCCCACCAACACACCTTACTGCACTTCACTGGGACTCATTTAGCAGATTCCCACCTGGCACACACAGCCCAGAGCATCCTGGCAACTCTTTAGGAGGGATACTCTGCCATCTGCATGGGGAGAACACTGGAAATGTGGGAAGAGAGAGTGTCATTAACAGGACCAAAAATAAAACAGACAGCCCTACACTGATAGCTACTTTTTTTCACACTTCATTAAAAACATGAAGCAGCCTGAGACTCTCTGGGATGATTTTAGAATCCACAAACCTGCCCCTTAAATATGAGCTCAGCTCACCACAGAGCACAGGGGGTCTGATCACTCACACAGGGCCACGGGGAAAAGCTTTTTCCAGAGGAAAAACCTGATGGAACTATTGCTCCTATAGCTGTGCCAGCCTCAAAGCTTCTGAGTCCTTGTCAGGGACAGACATCTCATCCAGTGATGATGCAAGTGCCCAGACAGCACCCAGCTGCTGCAGGGGGTCGGGCAGGACAGGGAGCTCTGGTGGCATGGGCAGAGC
Organism: Ceyx melanurus; assembly: GCA_024611195.1. Taxonomy (NCBI): domain Eukaryota; kingdom Metazoa; phylum Chordata; class Aves; order Coraciiformes; family Alcedinidae; genus Ceyx; species Ceyx melanurus. Next base: position 19,984 of record JANHGL010017048.1, read on the forward strand.
CTCCAGTGGGGCAGCTTTGCCAGCAGCCATCTGTGGCTGCTTACAGCACCTTTTTTTGGTGGTTTGAGGGGTTTGAGATCTTCTGAAGAAGGAGAACATATAATTTCCTATTACATGGTAGCATAAAGGAGCAGTTTCTGCTGTCCTGCTGTTCCTGCTGTGGTTCCTACAGCAGCTCCCATAACACAGCATTTTCTTCTGGTGGTGGGAAATGGCTCCTTTTTCCCTGCTTTTTACAGTTGGGCTGGATTCTTTTTTCCTGGGCAAAGCTGTCTGGTGTCTCCAGGTACATTCCATGTGGTTCCTACTGTGGGATGTGAGCAAGAGGCCCTGCAGAAGGCAGACCTCTGTGGGGCTGCTGAGCCCCAAACTCCAGGATTTGCCCCCAGATCTTCCCTGGGGGCTCTCAAAAAAACCAAACCATCACATCTGGCAAAATGAAAGGGTTGATTGGAGAGGACCTGTTGGTGACAGCTCAAGGCTAAGTCTCCAGAGGATCCCTGGAGCTCAGCAGTGTGCTGAGGGACTGGCCACATGCCTGCAGGGAGCTCCTGCTTCAGCAGTGCCAGGAGCTGTTTTGGAAGTGAACGTGTGAAAGTGGCTCATGTAAATGACAAGTTGTGCGTTTTAATTTAACACAAAGCTTGCTTTCTTCCTCTGGCAGGTTTGTGGATTGAGGTTATCTGGCCACAAAGCCCTGCTCCTGAACTACAGAGGATGCTCTTCTGTCTCCCCTCTATCATATCCTGCTGGAATATGCACCTCCCAGCAGCTGCTTAGCATTGGGAGCAGAAGGGAAATACTTAGCAGCCACTTAACACTGAAGGCTGAGTTTGGCCTCAAAGGCTACAGTCCAGAGTCAAATGCAAAAGATTTCAGTCTAGAGCTCTTTCAAGTTTTCACGGCCCGCTGATGTTAGGTGCAGCGTTTTCCTGCCAGCCCATTGTGTCTCCCAGACAGCGCTCAGCCCCTGTCCTGCTCAAATCCACAAAGCACAGACTGAGAGGACTGGGCAGCGAGGGCAGCTCTGCCACACAGCCCGGGAAAGGGCACTGGGAATGGCTCCTGTGCCCCCAGCCCCTGGAGCAGCCCTGCCAGCACCCAGCGGGTCCCATAAAGAGCAGGCAGCAAACACTCTGCCTTCTCCACACACATATGTGCACACTCCTGTGCAAAGAGAAGCATCATGCAGAGAATAAAAGCTGCTGGCAGCTTGCTCACCCATGAACTGAGAGCAGAAAATCCTCCTGAGCAAAAGGGGCTCTGCTGACTGGCAGCCAGGGAACACCTCAGCCATCCCCCTGCAGAGATGCCGTTTGCAGCTTTTGAGCTAAACTTGTTGGACTTTCCAAGGATGGAGTTACACTGCCAAGCTACTCTGGTTTCTGCAAAAGACTATTTTTGGTGGTGCAGAAGAGCATTCGTCAAGCCATGAAATCAACAGGTAAAAAAACGGAATTTAACCACACAAGTCAGTTTGCAAGCTACTCTGTTTTTGCCAAGACAGATTCACTCTGCCAGCTTCAGAAGGAACTTCCCATGAACTTCATCACAGCTCTACCCAAAATAAATCAATTAACAGTATAAATTCCCCATCAAGGGAACCATCTTCAAAGAGCAAATGAAAATTGTTAAGATTTAAAGGTTTTTAGTTTAAAAAAAAAAAAAAAGGTTGTGAGCTCTACAGAGCTGAGTTCAGTTCCTCCAACATCACCACTGACTTTTTGAGGCAGAGTTCTCATCCCAGAAAGCACACAGAAACCCATCCAGAGCCACTGCCATGAAGCCATGGAGAGCAGGTTTGGATTCAGAGCACTGCACAACAGATCACATTTCATTTTGTTGACTGAATCGCTGCATATTTAGTTTCATTTTACAATAGTATTTATATTTTTTTTAAAAAAAGAACTATACAGAAGTTCTGTAATCTCACAGGAAGAAGGGTATTGAGCTCACAGGATGTTAACTAACCTGTAGAGTCTGAGCTCAGCTATTTATAGGATCTCCCATAAAACCAAGCTGACAGCTTCGTGCAGTAGTTTCTGAAAGCTGAAAGCATCCCAGTGGCACTCACCCAGCCCCTAGCAAACAACGAGCCAGAAATGTGCACTCATTTGGAGCACAAAGTGCTTGGGTGAACTCAGACCCACACTTTTCCCCACCCAACACGTTCAGCACCTTGCAGCAAAATGATATTGGGGGGCCACTAACAATAATCAGGGAAGGATCCTTCCACATCACTGGTAATAAAAAAATCAACACCTGTCAGATTTCATGGATTCCTCAAATCAGCAGCAGGATTAGGTGGTCACAAATGTGGATGAACTGACACCATCAATCACAGCTACCCTCTTTTCCCTGCCATCCCTAATCTGTCTAGGTATTTTCCTCTCCTCTCTCAGGCAAATTCCTCACTGCCATTCTTTGTTGCATGGGCCAGGGTACAAACCCCAGGCAGGATCACAGAGCCTGGGCTCCCTCCCCCTCCCCAGCAGATTGTGAAGTGTTTATGACCTGGCTCTTAGGGCTCTAGAGGTGCTGAATGGCCTCTCCCCCCTGCACCTCAGCTCCTGATGGGCATCCACAGACCGACTTCTAGCCGGTTTGGTCCGTAGTTGTGGATTTTATTGCCCAGTTTGTCTCTTCAGCTCACATTTGTAAGCTCCAGAGTAGATTTTTCCCTGGGTAACACTCTGCAGCTCAAAGAACTCTCCTTGTTTTTATTACATCCTTAGTGATTAAAGGGATATTTAAACCTCACAGTGCTCCCTGCTGTGAATATAAAAGCCCAGCATCATTTTGGAGAGATGTGTTTAGAAAAATAAATTAAAAATTAGCCCTTCTATAGTGGACAAATGCTCCTGAGTTGTTAAGAATATCAGGCACTTGAGTGATTTAAATACACTGGTTGCAATTCCTTGAGAAACCAAAGGACCACGCATGGCTTTTTGCTGCCCAGTCACACACACAAGTCCCACTTGGGCTGAGGGACAGAGGTGTGTGATGACTGCATTATACTGAAAACTGGATTTCATCCACTTAGGGACAAATAACTTAATTTTCTTCTCCTCTCTAGCTTAGCAATCACTGACCACACACACGTAACAACCACCATCCTGAAAAACACAATCTTTGCTTTGATGGTGGCAAAACTGTTTTGAAATGACTGGCACTTCACAGCCTCATCTACACTTGCTGAGCAGCTGTAAATAAAAACAACAGGATGACATCAGTGAACCCGAAATATTTCCAGTGCTGCTGGGAAGAGCAGGCAGGAGGGCATCCAAGTTCTGACAGCAAGCACAGGGGAGATGGTCTCAAGAGTGGGGTCACTGCTTTGCCACCCCTTGACACTGCAGCTTGGTGGTTGAAGCTTCTGCAGGGGCTGCTGCCAGGGGAGGGGAGTCTGCCTGCCCCCCAGCTTTGGACTGAGCTCCCCACAGCCCTCCCTGCTGCCTGTGCTGCTCAGCAGGACAAGCTGCATTCTTACAGGGTGCAGGGAATGTTCCCCCTTGCAGTTACAAAAGGACCTCGTGCACCATCCTGAGCTTCCACTGGTGCTTAGGCCTGAGGCACTTGGGCTGATTTTACCTGCCTCCACCAGGCAAGATACTGAATCTACACCAGCATTTTGGCCACGCAGAAATATTCTGCAAACAACAGTATCACAGCAGTAGTGTCTTCTGCTTTGGCAATGTGTTCCCTTGATGTTTATATAGCCACAGGAGACCATTCAACAATGGCAACGTGTTAATTCCATTGACATTATCTCTCAAATTCAGTCACAGTCGTTGGTGAATTCTCTTTTGACATGGCTCTTTCATCTAAAAGAGAGCAAGGCAGGACATAATGGATGGCTACTAACATATTGGTTACAAGACACAGGAAATTTCAGCCGGGGAATGGGAAAAACTGAAAAATCCAAGTCTTGATTAGAAAAAAAATTAAAAGATTTGCTTTTTCTGCACTGAATTATCACAACTTCTTAGCAATCAGAGCTAAGGACTCTCCAAAAAACTGAGCATGTCCCACACTTACTGGAGCAGAGACTTGTTTTTTCTAAGACTGTGCTCATGGGAAGCTCTGTGTTACTCACCATGACAAAAATTCCAGTGACTTTCTGAACTGCTCTTGTTTAACTCAGCAATGGAAGCACTTCCTAGTGGATATTAATATTCATTCACTCAGAATGAAGAACTATAGTTCTAACTAAAATTCTAAACAATTTAAGATACATGACCAGTAAACATCACCAGTTCTGCTGCCCCTGTTCTGAAAGCCACAATTCACTAGAACCACTGTGGCTGGGAGAGAAAAGCTGCTAAAGAAAATTATTTTCTTATAAACCCCGTGCCCCAGGGACCACACTAAGAGAGGCAGCACTAAATGGAACTTCATTTTGTGAACTTCATTTTCAATGGCTCTTCCTGGAACTCAGGCAGGTGACAGCAGTTGTTCTCTAAAGTTCACCTATAGCCACCCAAATTTCAGGAAGAGTTAACTGGGGAATTCTGACTTCCTAGCACTGCTCTCAAATTAATGAAGTACAATTTTTAAACTATCATTTGTTCCTCTTCACTCTGGTTGACTTGGTACCAGAGACACTTCCACCTTCCTTTGGCCTTTTGCATTTTCCAGTGGCTAACTGTAAACTTGTGATTTTTGCAAGTACTAAGGAAGTGAAGTCTGTTCATTTTAAAGCATCTGTTTAATAGGAATTTTAGTAGGTCAGTGAAGAAATTGCAGTAATCTGGGGTAAACACGAGGCACTGGAGCCCTTTGCTGTCTTCAATGAAACCAACAGGACTCATTTATATTTAGGTACCTTGTTGAATCAGACACAAATTCTCCAAGAAACACTGCCCTCCTTCTCTTTCCCTCCTTCCCAGCAGACTCTCTGCACTTGGAAAAAACACTTGCATTTTTTCCTGTTCTTTACAGCTCCTTTTCCATTTGTCTCCCCAGTCCCAGACACATGACAGTTGCTGCTCTGGGCTGGCTCTGTACCAAGCTGTCATTGCTGAAATGTGACCATGCACACACACTGGGCACTGGAACACCAGAATAAATATTTCTGAGCTTCAGTGAAATGGCAAGAAGCTCATCTTTCCACAGATGCAGCAGCAGAGGATGCAAGCACACAGGACTGACTCTCTCCTGCATGGTAATTGAATTATCAACTGTATGGGAGTGAACTCCCTATGTGAGACAGCAGCAGCTCCTGAGCAGCCATCTGAGCTATGTGCAGTTGTTAAAGGACCTTGTGTCTGCCTCTTGGCAGCTGCCACTGCACATGGCCAGCAGCTCAGCACCAGCTCAGCACCTGCCACCCCAGCTCACAGGGCTGAGGGGAGGACTCTGAGGGATTAAACCACTCTGAGGCTGCTGGCTTTCTAGCAATCCTGCACTGCTTGACACTGAGAAAACCTGCATTATTAGCAGCTCCCCAAAGTCCAGGCTTGGTGAAACTTGCAGTTGCAGGAGACTGCTCAGCTCATGGGAAGATTGGTTTGAGACAGAGCACCAGGGTGCAGCAGGATCACAGCAGTCACTGCACTCAGCTCATTTGCCTTCTGCTGCAGACCTGCCCATCTCCTCACAGCTGAGATGTGAACTGACAGCACTGCCCAGGTGCCAGGGGATGGCACAACCTGAAGGCTTCTTCATGCTGGCAAAGCAAGCAGACCCCTGGGCCCAGGTCACCAACAGAACCTCCTTGGCAGCAATACTTCACAACGAGCATCCCGAGCTGTTATGTGCAAGGAAGGCAAGGTGAAGAATCCCCTTGTGCCACTGCTGCTGGCTGTGAGGCAGCAGCCCCAGGCTCTTTGATTTGCTCCCAGGAAAGCCCATTTATTAGGAAGCAGCTCCAGCACTGCTGTCTGTTGGGGAGTCAGAGCAGCCCTGTTGGTTGAGCTCACATTGATCACAGCACTGCAGACTGTTTTACACCCAGTAGCTTCCACTGGGAATTGATAAACCTTAGGGGTTCTTTGTTCTTAATCCACTCTAACTCAATGGCAATCCAGTCCACAGTCCTATGTGACAGATTCCCACACTGAAACTACTCCTTTCTGACACTCACACAGCAGGGTGGGTTTTCCATGCGCAAGTTAAACCTGGGGAGTACATCTAGTGCCAGCTCTTAAGGGGAAAAGAAAATGTTCACTGCAATCTCACTGGAGGAGTCACATTTGATATATACTGAGGCATTTAGAAAAGAAAATGTGACTCTTCATACATTTTAAGGAAGTAAAATCTCTAGTGGGACTCACAAGGAATACTTGAAAGCTTTATATGCTCCTAAAATGTCCTTTGCTAATTGTTGCTGAACAACTAGAGGATAGTTCATGCATTGGATGTTTGCAAATGAAACTCACTGGGGTTTTCTGTCTGGTGAACAGCTCTCTGTGTCTGTCAAACACCTCGGAGATGTGAAAACATGAGTGTGGAGACAGGTTCTGAAGTCACCTGTAGCTCTACACAACAATTCAGCATCCTCACAGCAAGCACTACAGCTAAAATACCTTTGGCCTACTACAGGGCCTTTCACTCCAGTTAGAATAGTATCACTGGCTAAAATTAAATGAATACTGTTCCACTCTGGCTCTCTTACGTGTATACCATAGATTAACTTTGTTTATATTTTCTTTATACTGGAATTCCTTGGTTTTCTAGGGTTTCTGAAAGAGAAGAGAGAGAAAAAATAGGCTAAGAAATCTATCTGTGTCTAATCCAAGAGTAAAACTACTTTTTACCATATACATTGATTTATTTTAGGCAGTTTCCTTCAGTGTGACAGGGTGCTGAGAGGCTTGTGTTCCTCCCACTGGGGTGATACCATGGGATGCTTCAGTCCCAAGCTCCATACACAGTCACTCAGTGGTGCAGGTGACTCCCAGATGCAGGCAGGGGAGGGATTCTGCATTTCCCTGGTTAGGAGCAAGGTGACTGCAGCACTGATCTTGCCTCCTGCCCACTTCACGTAACACTGCTACACAAGATTCTTCCCAAGCTTCAGACCTACCTGCTTCTTCTTTTCATACACATTTTTGCCCCTAAAAAAAGAGAAAAAATAGATTTTTTTCTTTAACAAAACTATCTCAAAACACTTCAGATCTATGAGTTTAGCTCTGGGGCTCAGTGAAGGGTACAAAGCCCATGCCACTGCAATGAGGGATTGACACTGGCAAAGCAGAAAGCATCAAGTCCTCTCACACAAGGCTGTCAGAAGCTGCTCTTCTCTCCCCCACTGTCATGTGCTGCACATTAAGAGAATGGGAAACACACAGTGAGCTTTTTAGAGGGGAATTAAAAAGCAAGTATACAGTGGATCTGTTTTCCTGCTAAGTTGCATTATTAAAGGTAATAATATTTTTTTTTTGCCATGGCCAGGAACATGGGACAGAATCCTGTAAAGACATGATGGGGATTCTCATTCCCTCTGCTTTGAATCAACTAGATATGATGAAAAGGACATGCAGTAGAAAGCCCTTACAAGTCAGGTCAAGAGCAGCAACATAATTTAGTCTTTCAGAAGTGTGAAGATAGATCCTGGTCATCCACTGTAGGGATTGGTGTATGGTCTGGGTTGGTTTTTCCCTTCTTTTGTTCTTCCCCCCCATCCCCTCCTTTATTTTTGCCTTTTTCTTCTCTGTCCTAGAGCCCCCTCTAGTGCTACCAGAGCAGAGGGTGTAGCTCCCAAATGCCATGGGATAACTCTGGGCACACAGCCACACAGAGATGACTTCACAGCCTGGAGATCACACTCCAGCCAGACCTGACACATCCCTTCTTCTTACTGATAAATGACATTTTATTGAGGATTTCTCTGTCCATAGGATAGAAAAACATGTTAAACTAACATGAAAAAAACCTTCCCTGAGGTATCAGCACCACTCCAACACCTGATCCCACCCTGCATGGTCAGACTCAGGCTGCTCTCACCTGGCCCCTCTGCTTCCATTCAGTCCATTCTGTCTCCTCATCAGCTTTGGCTGCCACTGCCTTCCTCCTCTTTCCCTGCTCCCTTCCTCCCTGACCATATGGTGTTTATTTTGGCTGCAGAAGACATTAATTTCATTATTGATGAGGAAATCTCATTCCAATTAAAAATAAAAAACACAAAGAGACAACAACTGATGGGAGATGCTCAGTAGCTCCTTCATTTCGAATGTTATGAAAACAAATGTTATTAGCTTTTCAAGAACAGCATTTTTCAGTGGGCAGAAGTCACTAATGACAGCTGTGCCCAACAAAACTCAGTAAAACACTAGTCCTTGCCTCAGATAAAGTCTCAGTGGGATTAGCCACACATAGATGAGATATAATCCACACACAGATGAGGAAATCCCTGTGTCAGGGCATGGATGTGCACTCAGTGCTGGACACACCTTAACAAGGGTCACTAGTGCCAGGGATCTACCAGCATGTGTCCAGATGATGCTCTGGAACAGCACAGGGAGTGTATCAACTATCCACAAATTACTCACAAAATCCAACTCAAAATAATTCCTTTTTCTGTTTGCTCTGGAACAAAAATGTTTTTGCTCTTTGCCTGGGAGTCTTTACAGTTTAACTTTTCAGTCGTCAAAAAATATTTGACTTTTTTATCAGTTACTGCAAGGAAAAAAAAAATGTACTAAAAGCTTTTTAGTCACAGGCCCTACCTTGAAGTTTACTTTAGGCACCAGACATTCCTCTCCCTACATCTTTCCAGGGAAAAACCAACCCAACCCCAAAGCCCTACGAAGGCAATATAATCAGTAGTGCCATTTGTGGTTTTGGCACACTAGACACGTGGCAGCACCAAGATTTCAGCAGCTCAGGGGTTGTGTTCACACCTGACAGGCACCTTGTTTAATTGGTTGAAGTCCTTGGCTCTGCCTGGGCTGCAGGCTGTGCCAGCCAGGGTTAGACTGAAACCAAAGAAACCATTTAAAGTCATTCATAGGTAACTGCATTTTTGCCTGGAAAATGCAAAAAAATTTCTACTGCCAGGCTTCAGAAGATGCTCTGTGAAGTGACCACTTGTTTGCAAGGATTGAAGTTCTTGCTCCAAGTACCTTCTGGTGTAGTTCAGACAGACAGACTCTGCTTCCAGTCATCCATCTTCACCCCAGGAGCTGTACTTACTGAGGGATGGTTTCACACAGGAGAAGAATGGCTCCTCCAGCATCCATCAGAGCAGAGGGCAGGGGCTGCAGGAGATCCATGAGCAGAGGGCAGGGTTTGCAGGAGGTGCCTGCTGAGCTTCAGAAAGTTCCTGACCTTGAGGGAAAAACTCTTTCAGCTACCCGAGAGCATAATGGGAATAAAAGATCATAGATTAATCATTTATCCTTTTTTTTTTTTTTTTTAAGGAATAGGAAGAGTTTTGAATACAGGCTAAAAAGGAGTTGTGTAGTTTGAAGATTAAAATGAGTTTAGAGCAGATCAGCAAAGTTCAGCTCTCTGTGCTGACAGGAACAGTTTCATTTACTGTTCTAGCTTTCCTTCATCAGCAAAAAATTAAAGCTTCCAAAAGTCAAAAGCAAGCTCAAAAGCAGGCAATATAGCAATGTCTGGAGAAAAAAACAACCAACCAACCAACTAACCAACCAACCAACCAGCCTAACACCAAGGAATCTTTAAGAATAATGAAAAACCACCATTTTCAGTGACCAGATTCAATTAAGAAAATCAAATGCTCTGTCTTCATACATCAAACCCATGATGCAAGTATGGAACTAAGAATTTAAATGTGATCTCCAAGTTGCATTTTAGTTATATTATGTATTTAATAATATATATTAGCCAAAATGCTTATGGAGTCTATTTAATTTGGGTGAAAGAGCCCTATTCAAAATGACATCCTTCAAGCTCTCCTAAGAAAATGACTCCTTTTTTCCTTTGCTATTTTCTAAAAAGTTAAAATTCTGATATCCCCAGCTAATTATCCTGTTCCCAGTGCATGATGCACAGTGTACTATGCACTGCAGGTAGAACTCCTTACACCAGATTAAAGAGCAAACACTGAAAACTTAGCACTGCTGAAAATACCCATTTGCTTTCACCATTAATTACCTGATCTTCTGCACAGCAGCTGCATCCAGCTCCCCCATCACCTGCAGTATGTGAACAACTGACACCAGCAGCTGCTGGTACATCCAAGATGGACACACTGCTTGCTTCTAATGACATGATGTTCACAACAACCCAGGTATGAGAATAAAGTTGCAATACAAAGTTTGATCTTCTTTTTATCCCCCCACGGTACACTGACCATTCTCATAGGGAATGAGAGCAATCAATCAATGCTAATTGGTACAGCCAAATATTCTGGGTGGTCCCCTTGTGTTGTTCATCAGCATTCCAAGCCAGGCAGGTGGAGAAGAGCTCAGGCCACATCTCAGCAGGGCAGTGAAGCCATCACCCTGTCTGAGCTGGGGGCTGGGTCACACAGGACTAACCCTCCCCCAAGAACTCAGTCTGCAGAGAAGGAAGAGCCTTCCCCTCCCACCCCTTCCTCTTACCTTCTTCTGCAAGCATTAAAGAGCAGGACTTTTTGTAGCCCCGTGGCACCATGCCCCCTGAGACACCAGAGACAGCAGTACAGTTCAACTTTATTAGAAAAAAACCCAAAAGTTGATACAAAGCTCTGCATTTTACAGAAACCCACCTCCCCCAAACACAGAGACCCAACACTGCAAGCTGTATGCATTTCTTTTCCACAGACATACATATATATATGTCCATCCACATATATATATGTGTGTGGGAGCATGTGTGTGCATATATATAGTGTGATGTATTTGTTGGTTTTTTTTTTTGCATGGTTTGCATTTATTTTACAAAGTTAACATTCAGTAGAAAAAAAAAAAAGGATCTTTGTTACCATTTTCTCATATAAATAACTGAGTAGTCCCTCTGCAGATAGATAAAAAAACACCTTTTTGTGTCATTCTGTAAAAAACAGACATTACTGAAATGGTATTGAAATCTTCCAAGTTTTTCAATACCACCATAAAAATATCATCTAGCCCCCAGTTCAAAATGCTTGTCCAAGGCATTAGGAGAGAAAGGACTGTAAGACAATTCTGGCAAGATCAGTTCTTGAAGCCAGCTTTCAGGTAGCTCATTTTGGCTGAACCTCACACACTGGTGTCAAACGAGCACAAGCAGAAGGCCAACAACATCTCTGTCTGCCTGGAAAAGCTGCTGCTTTGCCTGTTGTCACTCAGATTCCAACAAAGCCCCCAGCAGTGCCAAGGAGCTGATTGACTCTGGGCTCACCCTTCTTGCCCCACAACAAAGCCACAGACCTTCTTGATGTCATGAAGCAGCTCAGGAAACTCTTCCTACTCCAGAGGAGCTGCTGAACTAACCACGGCATGGCTAGACAGACAGGTTGCTGAGTTACTGGGAGAAAAACTTAACTAATGTAGAAAGACAACTGAAAGGAAGAAGATGCTATAGGGAAGAGCTGCTGGAGTGGTTCCCAAGACTGGCTGGAGGAAGCAGGAGTACAGTGGAGAGATATGAACTGCAGCTCAAAACATCCTTGTGTCTACTCAAGGAAGGTGACAGCGTGGTCCAGATTCCTCCACTGCCTGGTAAACAACCATCCTCTTTCCATGAAGCACCATGAGGGTGAGAATGGCAAGGGTTCTGAAGGCAACACAAGTGGCAGTGGTGATAACAGAGGTGATGAAACTAAGGAACACAATGATGCCATTGAATGGAGAGCAATGCCAACAGAGATGCTGCAGCTGGCGAGGGGCTGGCACAAGGAGAATGGTGATATGGTTGGTGCTGATGATGGTCAGAATTCATTCATATGTCCATGTAGTCATCATCTTCATCAGTATCACTTTCCAGGGAGGACTCCTGGCTTGAGGTCTCTAGGATTTCCAAAGCTGGCTGACAAAGGCTCTCCTTCTTTACATTCGCTGCAGACTGAGCAGACAAAATAGCAGACTGATCCCAAAAAGAGAGAGAGAGAATAGATTGCTGAATAGTCAGGATAAACCCATGATTGCAGGGATAAAAGCCCATCTGCTTGCTACTCCTTCACATTCAACAGCTCTCCTACTTCTACCAAAAACACTGCACCCTCATGTCAACCAACAGAACCCTTTCCAGCAGGCTTCCCCACAGCCCATGTTCTGGTGGCTTCCACTGACCTGAGACTGCAGTGGCTGCACCAGCTCCCTCACCCATTCCTGCAACTCCTGCTAATTCCCTCAGGAGAAGGGTAAGGAGCAGGAGGCTGTGACCACCCATGGCCAGTACTGCCTCAGTCCTTCAAAACTGGATCCTGCTGATACCACCTAGCATTTGCTTCCACTACTTCCACTACCTCTGATCACGAGCTGGGGACAGCAATTGTTGCTCCTTTCATATAAGGTTGTTTTTTTTTTTTTGAGGGGAGAATGAAAATAAAACCAATAATCTAAAAAAAATATATATATAGAAAATTACTGTTTCCCTTTGATTACCTTTAATTTTTGCTTGGTCTCTTCTGAAATGCTGCCCTTTGGAGAAAGGAGGGTGGGAGTGGGTGGAGTGACAGTGATCTCAGGTGGAAATTTGGTGACAGATGAAGGTATGAAAAGCTTTGGCATGTTGGGCAGAATGCGAGTTTTTACTCGGGTGCCATCTGGCTTGTTCTGCTGACTTCCCAACGTCTGTGAACTGGAGCTGAGTTCAGGCTTGGAACTGGAGGCTAAACAGAAAATAATCAGAGAAGACATGTTAGGAAGCTCTCTAGGATTTCAGATGTCCAAGAGGGAAGAGTTCATGGTCAGAAATATGGCTGCTCCAAAGGCCCTGCTTTAACTAGGGCTCAGAAACAGAAAGTGCCTCAAGAACCTGTAACTACCACTGGAAACCAGTGAGAAATGAACAAGAAGCCTTACTGGGCATCAGAAACTCCATCTGCCCGAGCAGGACAAGTGGCAGCACAGCACTGACCCACCTCTGGCTAGTCAGAGGCTGCCACCAACACCCCTCTGCCCCTTGTTTCAGATGCCATCACCTCACCTCTGCATTCTCTAACTGCCTCTCCACTCTGTCTCACCACCACTACAGCTGCTTGGCTCAGGAGTTCATTTCTTCCACTGCAGCACTGCCTCTCCAATTATTGAGACAGCAACTCCTCAACAGCTTCAGAAAATTCGATGGTAACATACTCATCAATGTTTTCTCATTGCTCTCTTCAAATCCTGCCATGAAAATCTCCTTGGTGAGTTTCTGCCACTTTTTCCCACACCAGTGACTATCATTTCCACATTCTTCCCACTGTCTCTGCTTGTGGCCTTCACATTTGCTCAGGCAGGGCTCATCTCATGCAGCAAAGGACCCAATCCCTCCTGAGGCACCACCACATGACAGAATGATACCCAATTCACATCAAAAACTGAGGATTTGTTGATTTCTTACTAATAATGCTGCTTCATATGGAGTTGCAGTAGAGCTAAGGGCTGTAGAATGGAATTGTATGTTCTCAGCTGTACACAAGAATGTCAGAACTGCCACAGGAGATGAGCACACAACCTTCCATGGGCAGGCACTCCATGTACAGTGTGGAGCACCAGCAATGCTGCAGCCATCAGACAGAATGATCTGCCTCTCACAACTAAGGGCAACCAAGATAACCCAAACATCTAGATTATATTTGCCTGAAATACCAAGTGTTCCATGTTTTCAATTGAACACCAACTCCTACTTGTCTTGGGGAGGGGGCAGAGGAGGCCCAGAAAGCATGAAAGTGATGCTGGTTTTTATGTTTCTACCCAGTGAGTCAGGTTTTGTGCAAAATCATTTCCTTCTGCCAACTATTCCAACAAAGTGTTGTCACATTGCCCTCTGCAAGACTGCAAGCACTAGAAAAATTCTACCTTAAAGGATGCACAAACTACCCAGCAAGGCTTTTGGTTTGGCTTTGGTGCAGTGGTATTTAGTGTGTGAGTCATGCAGCAGGAAGTATGGCCATTCAGGGACAACAAGGCACTTTCCCAAGCAGCAGAGACACTGCCAGGAGTGTCTCTAAACTCTGGAATACTTGACTGGAAGGCAGGCAGAGAAACTGAGGAATATGAATCATGACTATCCAATCAATCCCTGACCTGCAGCTAACCACCCACTTGCAGAATTCTTTGCAGCTCCTACCTGGGGTACAAACATGGCCTGGGTTTGTGCTGGTCACTGATTCCACCTGCCAGCAGACAGGCTCTGGAGATGGTGCCACAGTTGCCATTTTCAGCTGCTGACACAGCCTGGACTCCTGCTGCTGAAATCCAAGCCCCTCCAAAGGCACTTCAAGCTCTTCTTCCTCTTTAGTAATGAAACAGAATTCACAGATTAAGAGACATCCTGATCTCTCTCCCAAGCCCCACTCCTTTTGCTGTCTAACCCACTGGGAGAACACTTTTATAACCCAAGCCAAGCCTGGAGATGTCTGAGTGAAATGGAACACTGTGAAGCTGAGGCAGCAGCACCAACTTTACACACTTGGTGTCAACTCACGTGCCTAAAACCCCCGTTAGTTAAAAAAAACAAAGCCAGTTTCATGGGTGGACATCCCTGCACACCTGCAGGAACAAAACCCATGCAACTGCCCTGGAGATGTGAGGGTTGCAACATCTGCTGCAGATATGGAGCAAAATCCACCCCCCTCAGTGGACAGCCAGCTGTGGACAAGGGGTCCCTCTCCTACCTGCAGCCACAGGTACATGTTACACTCAACTTGCTGGTAAATCAGATTAATTGCTGTGAATATCCAGTAAAAGGGTCAAATCTGCTTTTTATCAAAGAAATACCAAGTTATTCTAAATACCCACTTTTCATCTAAAATTCCCACCTTCTGCTACTCCAGAACTGGAGCTGCTTGTCACTTGGAATCCATGCCTGTGTCTGTCCAATCTCTTTATTAGCTACCAGCTGTATCTGCTTTTAAATGAATGCAGTGTTAAAGCAGTTTCCTTCCACAGAGAGCTGCACACTGTACAGAACAGGAGTAATTTGCACTGAACACTGAGAGCTGCTGGTGCCCTTTCTGGGAAGGGCAGGCTGAACCTTTCAAGGCTACGGACACACAAAAATCCTCTTCTTCTCTAATGAAAAATGAAGATATCCTTGCAACACAAAGGGCTGCCCAGTCTAATTGGAATCACCTTCCATCCACAGAGGGCTAAGGTGTGCCCAGGCAGCACCCAGCACAGACACAGCCTGGCACCCTCCACACCTCTATGTCCATGCTCTACACTAATTGAGCATTTTGACAGTGTGATGTCTTAAAAAAGGAATACATATTTCAACTTTTCTTCACTGGAAAAATCCTACCACCCCCTCAAGTGTTGAAAACACTTCTCCATCATCATCAACGTGGATAAGAGCTTGGAATTTACCATGGTAATAATTCTCTTACACAAGAGTTCCCTTTGAAGCTGAAAAGCTTGGTAAAGTCAGATTCACTGCAGTTGGAGAGATGAAACTCTTCAAATCGAGTTTATTTTCTAGAGTTCTTGACTAATTTGGACAAAAAAAAGACTTACCAAAGCATGCTCTTAAGTTCTTTCATCCCCTAATTTTCCCTGGTAAAGCAGCCACCATCTGAGCTTGCAGCTGACAGTCTAAGCCTCAGGAGAAAGGAGTTTGCCTGTAAGGAATTCTGCCCTAGCTCCACCATGGAAAGATCACACATGACAGCTCAAATCCCAGCAGCTTCTGGTGTTCCATCACCCTCATTCCCAGCACTGCACACTTCTCCATGGATACTCCAGCTCAGGAACAGCACAGACTGAGCTGCAGGATCCTCCTCAGCCCCTGCTGTTCTCTGGGGTATTCACCTGGCCTTCACTCCAGCCACAGGGGTGATTTCACCCCATGCTGGAGGCTCTGACCCTGCCACTCCCCAGTGTCTGACCACAAGCTGCAGCCTGAAGCCTCCACACTGCCATGGCTACAGGACACTCCAAGGCAGGAAGAAGCTCCAGCAACATCTGAAGAAAAGCAAGGTGAAAATGGTGATTTCAGAAGATCAGAAGATCACTAGGAAGCCAACTCCCTTTGCTCCAGCACTCCAGAATCACAGGCTATCTAGGGTAAGTACCAGCAGATTCTTTCTTACCCACCAGTACAAACCAGTAACTCCTTCAGCAATCCAATTCTATACCCAAACCAGCTGCAGCTCCTCCAGCCTCAGCCGTGCTGCTGAGGGAGGACAGTTTGGTATGTGCTCAACTGCACAATTGCATTAGGGACTTATTAGCTCTCCAGTCAGAGCCAGAGCTCTGATCTGCATTAGTGTTTGATGACAAAACTCTGCCTCTCGTGCTGCTGGCAATCCCTGTTTAATTGTAAGATAGCTCAGTGCTCAACTCACCTGCTCTGCTTTATTTTGACTAAAGCCCCACTGAGCAAAGCTCTGTGGAGCAGAGGAAGATGTCAGGAGGCTGGTGCCAGGAGTAGTCAGCACAGCTCCATCTTCCCACCCCAGAGCTGCTTTGCCTAAGTTCTGAAGAGCCAGTTTTATAGTGCAGTAAAATTAGATTTAATTGCAATGAAATGATGTGTCAGCCCTTTTTTCATGTAGAAGGGAATGCAAATGAAAGGGCAGCAGCCTGGCACACGGAGTGTGGATTTCTGCCCCTGCACTTCTGGGAACAACACTTGGGAATATTCTGTCAGGCTGTGTCGTGAGAAATCAAGAACCACTGTCTATTAATCAATCCCTTGCTGTCAGAGTTGTTAAAAACTGACAGTTCTATCCCCTGATTGGGTCATACACTTTAATTTTTAGGATTTTGCAGCTTTAATTTTTTTTTCTAATTACTTGAGTGGCATTATTTCTAAGTGAAAAATAAAGTTAAAAAAAATAGAATTCTTGAAAATGACAATAACTGGCTGTTTCAGTTGTAAATATAATTTATACTTTAACATAGTGCACAGATATCTATTTTTTTCTTTTTTTTATATACTTTAATATAGTTCACAGATTTTTTTTTTTTTCATTATAGACAAAAAAAGGCAAAAGACAGAAGGATAATCAAGAAGAAACACAGAGCTGGATCTCCTATCTTGCTATTTGTCCTGTGGAAGATGCTGTTAGAGCCACGAACACAACATCCTAGTTTTGCTAATAAAAACTTTCCCCAGGGAGCTAGAGACTCCACTACCTGATAGCCTGCAGCAGTGCAGCAGCAGGGCACACTGTGAGGGCTCAGTGACAGTTACCCAACCTTCTGGTTATTCCCAGTGCTGGGGCTGCCCTGGCAGGTCTGCAGATGTCAGATTTAAAAACCCAGCTGAAACTGAAAGCAGTTTCTGCAGCCATCCCATGCAACAGCCACTCCTCTCCATGCTGAGGATGGGGCAGGTGCTGCACCCTGGGGATCCACTCAGCACTCTCACAGCACAGCACAGCAAAATGAAGCACACAGAAAAGGAAAAAAAACCCACCCACCCACAGGTTTGCAATGCCCATCCATTGCAAAGTTTGCCTCCAACTGAGCTGAATTACAAGGAATTTTTTTTTTAGCCTTCCCTCTCCCAATCACTGCCTGAACACACACAAAACATCCCAGAGAGAGAAAGAGGGACACCATACCTTTCAACATCTCCCTGCTTTAGTGAGGAAGAAACAAGCTGAAAACAATTCAGTAGCAACAAGCTACTCCAGCAGCTTTCCTCTCCAAGCTCTCCCCTTGTTGCCAGGGTAACCAGTGTTTGCAGATGCCTACAGCAGGTTCATGACTTCATCCCAGTGAATATCCTCTGCCTCAGCCCCTCTCCAGACACAGCACATCCACACCCTGCCAACACACTGCACAGCTCCCACCACTGCCCACACTGACACAGCTGGACCAAGGGCACCCCCAAAAGCCTTCCCCTGCAGACCTGCAGGGAGCTGAAGAGCCCTGCAGCCAGGGAACAGCTGCCCCAGGCTCCCCAGTGCACCCTGCACCCCATCCCTGGGTGCACAACAGCAGCAGAAGGTGGTTTCTAGCACTGCAAGCTGAAGTTTTGAGACAGCCTCTAGTCCAGCACTAAGAAATCTGAAAGACAAGCCCAGGAACTGTGCCTAGCACCTGGAAAAACAGTATTTTGCAGTTTCTGACAGAAGCAGTGCCAAGGACTGTGGCATACCAGCAATTTCCAGTGCATCTCAGGCAGGAACTGAGCTTTCAGCTCCAGGGCAGCACACTAACATGATTTCTAAGGCAAATTCTTGGAGAAAAGAACAGGTAACAGCTTCAAGGACTTCAATAAAGCACCTGCACCACTTGTCTCCATCCCTCTGCAAAACACCTTCCCCAGCAGCTCTGTGTCCTGACAAAAAGCCTGAAAAGACAAGACTATAATTGAGCAAATCTGCATGCCCTGCCTTGCCTTCAACCACTTCAGAAGGGTAAGGATTTAATTAATTAAATAATAATTTCTGGTGCCCACAGACACCAGAAAATCACTTCTTTTACTAGTCCCAGCACCAACTGGTTTCCCTTGTACTTTAATGGCACATGCAGCTCTTGGCAGAGCAGCTTCCCACACCAGGCAGGTTTCTTTTCCATGCTGATGGACACAGCTCCCTCACACACTGCACTGAAGATCTTGCCACAGCTCCAAAGAACAGTGCAACAGAACATGAAACCAGCTAATTTTCTCTATTCCAGCTGCCTCCAGAGTGGTAGGAACCAATACAGCTTTTTTCCCCCATGCAGCACTTGCAAAGGCCATGGAAAGCTTGAATTTGAGAGAGCTCAGTTTCCTCATCCACTGTGCTATGAAGTCACTGGAAAGACTGCACTGGAACACAGGCTGCTTCAGCTGAACACAGTCTGGTTAAGGATACTTAAGAATTTATGGGGGCATCAGCCCCCAACAGTGAGACCACCCAGTTCACCCTGGGGTGCAGCAGGTACACCCAGTAGCCTTCCCTTGCACAGTTTCTTTCCCCACATCCATTCCAAATATTCAATTTCTTTCTAAAAAAACCCACCACCAGCTCCCAGCTGCAGAAATGAGGATTTGACTTGAAATGCCAAGCTCAGGAAATTCCATTCAAAGCTCACACACAAACCCACGTGTTGAAAATTAAGTGTCAGGGTGATTCTGGAAGGCAAAAAGCTGCAGAACTTGGGTTCTGTGGGGCCCTGCAATGCAAGCAATGTAAGCAGTGTGGTGAGCAGGGGTTCACAGGGTGGTGTGCTGCTATCTTTAGTGCTGGGCTCCTGAACACAGAGGCCACTGTACATTTAGGAGGCAAAATGCCTCCTAACACTGGGCTCAGCTGCCACCCAACTGCACTCAACAGGTGGCTGTTCTCCAAGTGCTCCCCGTAATTGCCCACACCAATTCCCAAGCCACCCTGCAACAGCCCTGACAGAGGTGCTCATGTCCAAAGCAGCTGTGTCCTGGAGGAGCACAGAGTTGGCAACAAAACCCCCTCCAGCTCCACATTTTCTCTTTTGAAAGCAAAACTAAGTTTCAATTTAAAACAAACAAAAAAGAAAACCCAACTGTGGACCTGGAGCAAAAAGACACCAGTTGGATATTTAGCTATAGGGACCTTCAAATGGCATGATAAAAACACAGCTATCCCTGTTCTAACACCTGACATAGGAACAGACTCCTCTGCACTCTGCTGCTCCTGAGTAAATGAGAGAGGATGGAGATGAGAACTAAGGCAGAAGTTCTCTCCCAGCAGAGGGGTGGATCAGTGGAACAGGGTGCCCAGGGAGGTGGGTGAGGCCCCATCCCTGAACACATCCCAGGTGGGCTTTGAGGAGGCTCTGAGCACCCTGCTCTAGCTGAGATGGCCCTGCTCTCAGTCTCTCCAGGCACTCTGGAGCTCCCCTCCACCCCAGACCTGGGCAAGAGTCCATGACTAGGTACCAGATGAAAGCCCCAAACCTGCCCTTCTCTGCCAGCATTTCATCCTCCTCTGGCCTGACAGCCAGCTAAGCACAATGCAAATTAGCAAAAGCAGCTGCTAGGAGAATCTCTGAAGGGAATATAATGACACCACAGGAATTCCTGGGAACTCTGTAAGTAACATAACACTCCACAGGCAGACCTCTCTGCATCTGCTTTTGTGCAGGAACGTGTGGAAATGTTCTGCTGCTGGCAGTGACTTCAGCTAGTGAGGCTGAAAGGTATTGTACCATAACAGCACAGCAAAAGCCTCCTGGTTTTACAGGAGGGCTCCAGAAAGTGTGTTCCATGAGTGTAAAATATCCTTGGGCCAGGAGTTTCAAAGGGATTTAAGGGTGGCACAACCCATGACCTCACAGGGCACCACTGGGGAGCTGCTGCTTCTGCCCCTCTTGTTCTTGATGGTTTACCATGGGGACATAAAAACAATGACAGGTCTCATTCCAAAGGATTTCCAGCAGTGTTGGATGGAATAAATCAAACCTGAAGGGTGAAGATCAGATGGAGAGATTACACGTACTGAAATCTCCTCTGGAATGAGTGTGGTGAGATAGCAAAGCAAAGCAGGGCACTGCCAAAGGGAAGAGAAGACACCACTGCCTGGCACTGTCTGGGCACCAGGAATGGAGGAGAAAGTCACCAGCAGGCCGGCCCCTGCTGGCAGCCAGCACTGAAGCTGTTCTCAGACTGCACCCACCGTGACAAAGAAAAAGCTTCATGAAGAGCAAAGGGCAGACAAGGGGAGTGGGAAGCCCAGTCCAAGCAGGCTGAAGCAGCAGGAGATGAGAGCTGAAATGCAGAGCTGCTGAAGGCAGATTTCCTCCAGTGACTGCCAGACACTACCAAGTGCAGAGGAGCTGCTCCCCTGGGGTGGTACAAAAGGCACAGGGTGACAAGAATGAAAAGCTTTTCAAGCCTTGGAGGAATTCAGGCTTGGGAAGCCAAGGAGACAGCTGCTGAAAACCAGGGCAAGTCAAGATGGGAATGAAAGGAGGAAGAGAAGTTGCACACAAGTGACAAGAACAGGGAGCAGAACGTGGGTGTTTAGGAGGGAACCCTCCTGCTAGGTGAGCACACTACCTTTGTGTTCCAGCTCTTCCCAGACACCTGCTGGGAGCAGCTCCACCCTGAATTCAGAAGAAAAACCAATGTACGGCACTGGCTGCAGCTCAGAGGCTGAGTAAACCCTTCCATGGACTGTGCAGCCATTCCCTGCAGAGTCCCCCTTCCCTGCCTCAGCCTTCCAAGAACTCACCAACCTAACATCATGTAGATGTTCTTAAAACAAACTAAGCCCCAGGCTTGGGAGAAGATGCTCTTTATACCTTGAAGTGCTCTTTCTTGGCTCTGAAGGTCTGTAGCTTCTACAGGTTGAAATTCATCTCTACCTGCCCTGTTGTGCCTAGGGAACAGATATGTGGAGTTAGCAGGATACTCCCATGGCTGCTGGCTCTCAACTTGCAGGACAGAGAGAACTGTCTTCCTCAGCTCTGAATTCAGTCTGGCCAGCTCTGCCATGACCTTGTTTTTCTATTGAAATGCTCAGGCCTTAAATAGACAAATAATTAAGGTGAGGGGGAGTGTTGCTTTTCTACTCTGATTTTCTATGCCCATTTGGTAAATAGTGGCTTTAAGCAAAACACAGAACTTCAAATAATTCCAAATAAAAAAAACCCCAACACTTCTCTTGGTATCAAAAGTCATTCTGTATAAGAATCATTACTAGAGTAAGGATAGCAGAGAAGAAAATGTCAAGATTTTTCAGCAATTTGGAGCAGTATAATACTGGAAAAGTGTGACAGGCTGGAGAGGCTTTATCTTAATTGTCCTATTTTAGCTTCCCCAGAGAAAATCTGAGGCTGAGTCACAAAGGTAATAGTCCCCTGGATGCAGGAAGCTCTCTTGCTGAACACTGCCACCAGCATCACTGCTGCTGGACTTCAGCACTCTGGGTTCTGCACCAGTTACTCATGCACTAGACAAAACCTCACCCAAATATTGAGATAGAAATGAGTGGCAGAGCACCAGCACTGCTTGGAGAGCCATTCCTTTTTCTGGGTGAAGGCACTGACCACTGCAGCAGCTGCTGCTCTCTGATGTGGAATACTTTCACATGAACAGGGAGAGAAAGGAGGAGGTGACAAGAAACAAGATGAAAACAGATCACTCTAAAAATGGGAGGAGTTTCTACAGAAACAGAGCTAATGGAAGGCAGATGAAAAGGGGGTGTAACAGAATAATTTTTTTTAGAGGAGGTGGGAGCAGAGGTAAGAATAAAGAAGAAAGGACACAGCAGGAAAGAGAGGAAAAGACATCAGAAATCCTTGTGAGCCTTGCCTGAAGCCCAAGAGAATGTGTGAGTTGTTACCTGCACTGTCATTCCTCCCATCTCCTCAGGAACTGCACAGAAAATTCTCTTTATTCCCTCCCCTGTTGTCTAGGCAGAAACCTGAATCAATCCCTGGTGAACAAGCCTACCAAGGTATCTTAGGACACCATGTCCCTCCATTCTAGAGCTTCCCAAGGACAATGAGAACATGCTTTACACCCTGACTGAGCCATTTCTCCTTCCTCACTCCCCCTTTCCTTTCTGCCCTTCCTGAGACAACGTCTCCCTGGACCTGTGAAAAAGGAAAATGAGATGATTCTGACACAACTGGTGCTGGATGCTGGACTGCAGTGTGGTCCTGTACTCACAGATTAGCAGCCTGGAAACTGATTTCTGCTCAGTGTGCTCCCTGCTGCTGGCAGTGCAGAAGATGATGTGCATTCAGAAGCCAAGGCTGATGACTTATGGAGAGAACTGAACTACTAGAAGCATCCAGATAAAAAAACTCAGCAAGTCCCACCACCAGAGTAACCCAACACCCAGACTAGCTCAGTCCATTCATTATGAGGATGATGCAGCACTAAGCCCCACAGACCTGGGCAGCCCCCTGTCCCTGTGCACAGCACCTGTGCTGTTGGTGGCTCATCCATAACCTGCTCTGGGCTCCTGTCAGTTAGTCTGTGAGTTAGTCCCTGTGAGCAGTGCTCAGAGCCCAGCTTGTGAACAGATGGAGAGAGCACAGGCAGCAGCAGATGCTTTTTCAGACCATGTTCCTGTAAGGCTGCCATACAGGCTCTGGCAGGTGCTGTCACCTTCACACACACAGTGTCCCACAAATAAGCACAACCACCTCCTGTGGGTACCCAAAGCAAGGCTGAAATTGGGTCTGAGCTCACTTCATTGCCCAAAGTGGATCAGCACTGCCTTTCAGACTGCTGCTGAGCCAGCCTGCCATGGCAGCAGTAAAGAAAATCTCAGCATCCTCATTTAATTCTTTCCTCATCTAGACACACTGATTAGGACCAGGCACATCACACAGTCCTGAACAAATCACACAACTGTGCTAGAGAATAAAACATTTCCTTGGTTTCTTCAATCCTTTTCTGTACTTAAACCTTGCACAGAACTATTCCAGGGTTAACCATAGATATAGGTTAATATCTATGGATAATATATCCCCACATTTCAGTGCTGACAGATGCTTTTTTTCTCCAATATTAGTGAAGACAGACAATGAACCATGGGGTGTCATGGTGTTCTGTATCTCCACACACACACAGAGGGCTGCTCTGCATCTGATGATGTCAGTCAGGCTCCTGTCAGGTGTAGGCTGACCAACAGTTTATTCAGTTGCAATAATTTATTATTTTTTATATAGATTTAAGGTATTTTAAAACATAGGTCATCACCTCTGCATGAAATAAAACAAATATTTGCTGCTTTGGTTTTTTTTTAATGCTGTTAGAAACTTAAATTGTCTATTTAAAACATGACTACTTTCTCACATGCAAGTCACACAGTGGTCACTCTTTTAATCTCTCCTAATAATGAAAATATCAGGACCAAGCCAAAATGTCTGTGCAGCCTTCTGAATGTGACCCAGTGATCAGAAAATGGGACTGAGGCACCAAGTCACCCCGTGGCCTTGGGAAACCAAGCAGAGGAGCAGAAGTGTCTGCCTGAGACTCACCGTGTGTGAGATCACTCATGCTGGGAGCAGTGTCTGCATTCTGGCTCTGGAGATGCTCAGTGTCCCTGTGTGACTCCTGGGATGGAGGTGCTGAGGATGCTGAGGAGGAGGAGGAGGAAGAGGAAGAAGCTGGTTTGGCTTTGGGGTGCAGATCGTTGAGTCTCAGGAGATTTTCAGGAGTCACAGTGTCTGGATTCACTGGGGTAGGATGCAGAGAGGCTGGTGGCACTGGGAAGAAGCTCTCTCTGTTGTCCTTCATGTGCTTTGGGGTTGTGGGTGTTTCTCCTGTGGGCTGTGAAACAGGCAGAGTGAGAACACACACAGCAGCAGCTCTGCTTCAGGCTGCAGCCCGCACAACTCTTGGAGAGGGGGAACTCTCTACAGGGAGTGTCAAATCAAGAAATCTCCTTTCAGGGTTGTTTTTCAGTTCCTTAAGGTCTATTGATCAACAGGTATTTGTATTCATGTTTACAATACTTGATTTAGCAAATCCCTCCCAACATAACACACCCCCCGAACTCTGCAATTAGGCATGAATGACAAACTCCTAGGAAGAGAAACTAATTTCTTTCACTTCAAAATATGCTGACAAACCCTTGACCTGAGCAAACAGCCCTGCAGTGCTTTGAGAGACTATGCAAAGTATTAACAGAACCCACTCTTAGGGAATGATGGGAGAAGAAACAGAGAAAACAGAAAAATATAAAGAATAAATGTAATTTATTGCAGAGCTGAGTGAGAAAACAGAAAAAAAAGAAAAAAAGAAAAATAAGAATAAATTTAATTTATTGCAGAGCAGAGTGAGTGTCCACCCTGGAACAATGCTCTGGAAGAAGATCTGTCCAAAGCCAGAGCTCAGAATTGACTGCAGTGCCACTGATTATATAGACAGAGAATAGGAGGGTGACATAAATTCACCCAGAAAGGGAATTAAAGTACCCATAAAAAGAGTATCTTCTCTGGAATTTTTAACAGCAATCAAATGAAGTATCCTTGCCTGTGAGGCCACAGAGTGCATTCATTTCATGCTCTTTACAGTCTTCATTTAATGGACACTTATTGGACCATAAAAGAGACGGTTGAATGGAATCCTGAGCTGTTAATTGGCTGCCTTATACCTCCCCATACCATGAAAAACCCCTCATTTTAACCATGCTGACAGAGTGTGTCTGAAATAGAAATACAGAGTTCTGCTGTTAAATGTAACATCAAATTGGTTCTTAATGTCCTTAATGACCAAAGACTTCTTCTAATGCCAGAAGAGTCAGGATTTCACTGAAAGAACAGAGTCAATTTCAGCTGGAGAAAAGACATATTTAACATGCAAAGGTGGAAAGCACTTAGGCACCTTTAAATAAATAAAGGAATGAATAAATGGGTAGAATGTATTTTTAAAGTTCCTCAAAATTGATTAATCAATCTCAGAAAAGCAGGTGATTAAAATCTGCCAGTTATTATGTGCACCCAGAGAGGAAAAAATACAGCAACTATATTCACAAAAATACAGCAGCTATATTCACAAAGATACAGCAGCTATATTCACAACAACTACCATACTGGATCAAAAAAAGGTCTGTTCTGCCTCCAAGCATCACTTTCAGAAGGGAAGGCCTGGAGAGGGACCAGTGGGATCACCCAGAGCTGAGGGACATCAAACTGCAGAGAACTTCAGCCCCAGCTGAGATCCCTGGAGGCAGTTTCCAGCTGGTTTAGAGGGAACACTTCACACCCTGCACTTCAACAACTCACACAACACAGGATGGGGAACCTGACACTTCTGTGCTTGTTTTGTCTCCACATTTTTTCATATAAGAATCAAACTCCTATTTAATTTCTCTCAAAATGAAGACGCAGTACCAGAAAAATCAGATTTTTGAGTTGGATCCTCCAGGTGAAGTTGTGGTTTGAACATGTTGGGTTTTTTTTCAGGGAAACAAACCTGCCTCCTCAAGTGAGCAACAATTTGTTTGCACAGAAGTTTTACACTGAAACTAACAGGATGTTTCTGTCTCAGTAAAAGCAAGACTAAAAATTCTAATGTGCAATCAGGAAGCACAGCCAAAGAATGGCAACCAAAGGAGATCTTTGCATTGCTGGCTTTAAAGGGAACATTACAGGTGTGACCTGGTGAAGAGCTGGCTAAGGCTTCTGAATAGACAGGTTCTTTTCAACCCCATGGAGCCCTTGAAAGGAGAATAAAAGCCTCTCAATTCTTTTCTCAACAGAGGAGGCAGAAGCAAGAGGAGGTGAATGCTATCTCTGAAATAAGAGTCAAAGCTACTGTGTGTTCTGCAACTCACCCAACCATCACTCAAGGGATTTTAAGCTGCTTTGATGTTTTACAGCAGCCAGAAAATGAAGCCCACCCACCAGCTGTAAGCAGAAGGCTCAGATGAGCATCCCCTGAGCAGCAAGAGGTGGCAGTCCCAGGAGCCAGGGCAGAGCAATGCCACCACCATGCCACCCAAGACATAGGGGCCACGTTCCATCATCTGCCTCCAGGAAAAGACTCTGTAACACTGCACCTGGGGAAGAAACTCAGGGAAAACTCATTACAGCAAGTCTTGGATTGGCCAGAAGCATTTGATGCTCATCTGTTTCCCTTGCTATAGCAGTAAAGCAAGGTACAGGTGATTTTCCATGAGCTGAGCAGCACTGACACCTTTATCAGCACTTCATCTGCTTTCTCATCAGGATATATATATATTTTTTTAGTTTTTACTCTCTTGTGGCACTAAGAACTATGGAAATTCTCCTTCCTCCTCTGATTAACCTCCCTGTGCTGAGCACCTCTGTCACCACCCCTGTTTGAAACACAGCAGCTTCATGATGAAGTCACCCAGAGGAAAGGCATCTTCTCTTACCTACATCCAGGAGGATGCTGCTTACTGAACAAGTTCATCTAACTGAAATGAGATGAAAACTCTTTGCTCTGCCTTTTTCCTGTATTTCATTGGCATTGCAGGTTCACCCAGTCAAGGCTGGATTCCCTTCTGGATTTTAAAAGCCAAGATGAGGTACTGAAGAATATGCAGTTCTGCTTTTGTCTTGACTGCTATACTATCAAAGTGGGTGGAAGAAAAGATTTAAGACTTATTAATATCCAAATGACATGTCACAGATGGTGAGGAAAAATAGTCCATTACTTCCATAAATATCTGCAATCTGATCTGCTCCCCCTTGAAAATACCCAGCAGAAGATGTTCTTTGCTATTAAGTCTGCAGAAAGCTGAAACTCAACTGAACAATTAACATGCATCATGTTTTTGTTAAAACCTTGATTATTTCAGTGTACTCCTCAGAGCTCATTCAGCTTCCCAGAGGCTGGGGACAAATGCTGCCCATAAACTGATGTGAAACAAAATCAAAGCAAATGCAGGAAAGCCAGCTCTGGGACAGCCTTCCCCCAGGAAAAGCAGCAGCAAAAGGGCAGAATTTTTTCACAGATCTTAGTGGCAAAAATCTCTCCCAGTAGTCTCACTGTGAGGCACTTCAGGACTGGGGCAACAGCAGCACAGAGAAATGGAGCATTAAGAGACAACAGGAGAAAGATTTGACTGCACAGACAATAATACACCAGACAACACACCAAAGGTTTCTTTTTGACTTCTTGTTTTCAAAACACAGCTTGAAAAACAAAGAAATCCTAGAGGAACCCTACTGATCCTGCTTCAGGAACAGCTCCCTGCTCCCAGGGAAAAAGGAACAATCAACTGTTCCACAGAAAAGGCAAGTGGCTTCCCAGCAAAGTTTCCAAAGGAAAGATGCTGGCACTGCAACTGTTGTGTAACTGTTTCCTTGTTGATTTTCAAAGCTATTTGCAGGTCTGAGTTCAGCCCCCTCGTGGGCCAGTGGCCAAACCCCAAGAGCAAGGTGAGCATTTCTCCCAGGCTCTGCACATCCCCCCAGAGCCTGGCAGCTGTCCCACCAACTGCTGAGCCACAGCACACAGTCACCACCCCAGCTTCTGCTCACAATTGCCTTGGAATTAATCTGTTTCCCCAGCCCACACCCCCAGTGTTATTAAATAAACACTCTTGGGAAGTTTTCTTCAAGGTGCATTAGAACTAACAGGAGATCCTGGAGAATTTCCTAGCATAGCAGCTTTATTTCCCAAGATTACAGTGTTATATACAGAAAATACTGAAGGTTTACATGTGTGGTTGAACACAAGCCTGCATTTCCACAAGTGCATGCAGGGCTCCCTGTCCTGCTCTGCACAGCCAGCAAGGCTTCCACACACAAAAAACCAGCATTACTGGACCAAGAGAGACAGGAACTAGAATGAAAAACATGGATAGGCAAAGCAAAAGATAAAAAATGAGTTCTTTTTTTTTTTTTTTTCCCCTTGACGTTCACTTAATGATTGCTTTCTGCAGGAGACAGAAGGAGGAGAGCTGTTAATTATACCAAGAATACACCTCCAGGATAGAGTGAGAGGGGGATGCCATGGCAACTGGCAAATGCAACAGGGAACAAAATGGTCACCCTTTGGTAGGGGTGAGACCATGAAAAATCTCATCCGTTTGTCCCCCCCATCCCCACCTCCTCTTCCCTCTCCTCTGCTGCATTCACAAAGCATATGGATGACTCTGGAAAACAACTTCTTCTGTAAGCAGCCCCTGACATCTTGATGTGCAGGAAGAAAACATGAAAATTAGCTGCATGTGGGTAGAACAAAAAGGGAGGGGGAAAACACAGGAGGCAGAACTAGGGATGATTATTTTCTAATTATTTAATATTGTACTTCTCCCCTCCCATCCTCATCAAAGTGCTTTTCCAGAAGGCTTTTAGCCCTTTCTTGAGGAGAACAGCTTGGTGATTTGCTGTTTTGTGGGGGTTTGTTAAAGTGAGAATTCAAGAAGAAAATGCTCTAGACATTCAAGGCAGTTCAAACGAGTCCCTCTCAAGTTTTTCTCCTGGAAGAAAAAAGCCTGTGGCACTGCAGTGCTGACTGCATTCCACAGCACGAGGGGGAAAAACCACTTAAGTGCCCTCTGCAGCTTCACTCACAATCTTCCCTGTTGCAAGAACACCAAATTCAGTGCAAGGCCCAACAGAGAACCTGTGACATCAGCAGGCTGACACCCCAGGGTGCAGAGGAGCTCCTCTAAGGTGGTGCAGAGCCCACACAGCAGGGACCTACAGCCCCTGCAAAGCTGCATCTTCAGGCTGCTCACCCCCAGCCCTGGGAGGAAAACAAGCCCTGCTTGGGAACTGCAGGAGGAGTAAAAAGCAGCACTACAGCAGTGCCTCACCTCTACAGACACTGCTGCTGTGTCAGGGCAGCAGCAAAAACTTCCCCCAGGCCCAGGGCTGGGAGCCTGACAGGAGCCTGAAAGCCAGGGCTGAGCTGCATAACCTCACTGTGCCTCTGTCTCTGCAACCTCATGGACCTGTTTTGATGCTGGTGGCAGCTTCTCCCTGAACCCCTGGGTTTCCTTACAGCTGCCACTGAGAGCTGCTGACACCTTCTGACTGGGGGTGAAGAAGGGGAAACCAGGAGAGCAGTGGAGCCTGGCAGCAGCCAGAGGGAGGAAGGGGTGATGGATGGGTTCCCTTGGAAGGGGTGAGTGAAGCCAAGGGTGAGAGGCAGGATTTGACCACTCAGAATGGTGCAGAGAGCTGGAGGTTGGGCACCTGGACCAGGAAAGGGTGGCTGCAATTTCCTCCTCTCCCCCTCACTCTCCAGGGGCAGAGCTGGTCCCAGAGCAAGGATCTGTTTGGCCAAGGCAGCAGTGAGGCTAGAGCAAGCCAGCAGTGTTGGAAGGCTCTTCTGATGACATGCAGATGATCTCCTAGGCTGTGGGGAGCCCACAGACATCTCAGCACAGACTCATTCTCAGGGGTCACATCGCAGGACTCATTTTGGAACTCTGCCTTTGAACACATGTATTTTGGGATTTAAATGTGAGCTATGGTCGTGTCTGCAACGTTTTAAGCTCCTTGTTCTGTATGAATTCAGTTGTCAGGACTGGTGATGCACAGGATACCCTAATGCAACCACAGAGCTTAGCTGTCCTCCCTGTCCTGACAGCTCCAGCACTGCTGAAAGCCCTCATTTTAGTATTTGATATTAAGTCCACAGGAAGAAAAAACACCTTTCCAAATTGCAAGTCAAGAGAAAAAAAAAAAAGACAGATGTGTTCTTGGACTGAAGTATCTCCACAGCTATTAACAGAATATTCTGTGCACTGTGAAGCTTCATCCTACCTGATGCTGCAATAACTTTCCCATGCAGACGTGCCATTAACAGTATCAATGACACTGTCATTTTCTAGATAATGAAGAATTTAATATAACCAATTTTAGGCAGTCAGTGGAAAGGCTTATTAGAAATTCTCTAATTATCTAGAAGCCTCATAACTGCTTTCTGCCAGCACCTCCCCTCCATGGTCCTTGGCACCAGAGATTTCAGTGAAATGCTATGGCAAGGTCAAACTACTCTGCCTCTTAATCTTTCATTCTCCCTCAACAAGGTCTCCTTGGTATTCTGTTTCCAGGGACCACTCATTTCATACAAAAATCATAGATGGCAAGAGTAAAAATCTATCTTCTAACTCAGAGCAGGACTACTCCATGACTTCCAATGTCTGCAGAAGCAGTTAATGCTTGGGAAGCCTCAGCACCACTGCTGCTGGCTCTGCACTGCTTACCAGACTCTCCTTGGGCAGCTGCCATGATTCTGCACTAGGCTCTGGAACCTCAGTGTCCTCAGCAGTGCAAGAGGCTGCAGGGTCACTAGAGAAGATATTTTGATAACAACTCAACATGAATTAGTTCAGTGACATGATCAACTCTGCAACTTCAAGAGCAGCTGAATATTCAACAAGCAGCACAGCAAAACTCTCTGAAGGGTTGGTGCTGGTGCTTCATTAGGGTTTCACAGTAAATACTTGTTGCCTCTTGAATGATTGTTCCTGCATTAGACATTAAAAACCCAAGAGTTTTAGCAGGAAAAAAATAATCTAGCAGGAATTAGTCAAGCAAAAGGGTGCTTGCTATGGGAAAATACCAATTACTCCTGAAAGTAAGAGGTGGATCCCAACAATCCCAGCAAGATGCCATCAAGAAGATATTTTATTGATAAAATGATGCTCAGGTGATTTTGTCAGCCACCTGCCCACGTGTTTAGCTGACTTCTTAGATGCTAGAGTCCCACTGGCTCAATGCATGTTAACACAGAAAAAGATTTCAACAGGCTTGCTAAATATTTAGGTTAAAAACTCTGACTGGTCTGGAAGAAAGCTGAGAATCTGTAATTGCAATAATTCCCAATTTTAGTAGCAATTTAAAGCTTTGCTAAGGAAACACTGTATTTCCCACTTCCAGCCACACAGCAAGGTGGACTGTGTTCACTTCTTGATTTTTATACCTGCCAATTTCTTGGGAGAAGTGACTACAGAGCCACAGGCCCTGTAAACCTACTCAAGCTAGCCAGTAAAAGCAGCACTTTCTGGGCTCTTTTAACCCTACAGGTGACATCATTTGTTTACAGAAGGCAAATACTTGCAAATTTTCAATGCAAGGGGACTAATTCTGGTGAAAGCAGAGATGTCTACACGAGTGGCTGCACTAACCCAGGGTCACACTATGAGCAGCGGGGCAGCTCCACACAGCTCCCAAGACCTACTAGAAAGAGGTGAGGCTGCAGGATAGAACTACCTCACCAGGTGAAGGGAGTGCTGACAGCTTCCCACTGATCACAGCAAGGGGAATGTTTTATTTCCATATTATTATTCTGTGAATCACAGATTCACAGAGTGTCAGGGGTTGGAAGGGAGCTAGAAGATCATCTAGTCCAACCCCCCTGCCAGAGCAGGGGCAC
>JANHGL010017048.1:59326-69980 GCA_024611195.1 Ceyx melanurus
TATTGACAGACACTGCTGAGCTCCCCTCTCAGTCTCCTCTTCTCCAGGCTAAAGAGCCCCAGCTCTCTCAGCCTCTCTTCAGCAGGGAGATGCTCCACTCCAGCATCCCCATGGCTCTGCACTGGACTCTCTCCAGCAATTCTATGTCCCAGGTCTCACCAGTACAGAGTAGAGGGGCAGGAGAACCTCTTGGCCACAAGAGCACCCTGCTGGCTCCCATCAACTAGGGCCCCCAGAGCCTTTTCCCCTTTGCAGCCCCAAACCTGAGGATCAGGGGAGCCATGGAAAGGCAAAAGCTGGGGGCCTTCAGACAGGGATAAATCTGGATTTCAAGTCCAGTCCTAAGCTGGTTGGTCAGCTTAGATATTGCAGTGTCTAGTAAAGTCTAAGGAGATTTTTTCCAGGTGTTTATGTGGATGCTGTCAACATCCTAGCTAATCATATGGGGAAAAGCAGAATGCAAATAGTGTTATGCTGGCATGTCAGTATGTAACTTATGACTATTCACATAAAACTGCTCTTCTATCAGCACAAAACCTCCTCTTGGGCTTCATTCAGGTCTGAAACTTTTCCTGTAGCAGCTGCTCAAGGTGATAATCCTTTGGTCACATACACCACTGTATACAGGAAAGGATTCTCTCATTGATAGGCTTCAAATTAATTTTGCTTTCCAAACCCGCTCAGAGAGCAGGATATACAAATATTTACTCTTTTATCCTTGTTTAAAGGTCTTGCTTTGATTACTTTTAGCTTTACTTTCAGTGTGAATACAATTCTTCAGAACTTAGTGCAAGGTAGAAGCAAAGAAAATTACTTGTAATCAGAAATGCCATTTCACCACCAAAGCAGCAAATGTACAAGTGCATCTCCAGAGAATCCACACTTCTATTCCACAGGCTGTATAGGAACTTGGAGAAAAAAAACCTCCAAACAAATCCACAAGTATCAGTGTTTTTGAATAGGAAACAATGACTTCAACTGGATATAACGTGCAGACAGGTCTGCCAAATTTTCTCACTCCTGCTTTTCCTCATTCTCTTACTCCCTCATGGTGACAGAAAAAGTCATTTTTTCTCTTTGCTCGCTGAAGCTTTCTTTCAAACTTTTTTTTAGTAGTTTCTCTTTTCCAGAAGGCACCTAAAACAGACCCTTGAGGTACAACCTTCAGTTCCTCCTTTCCCCAACCACCACCATCCACAGGAACCTTCTGCAGCTCAGTGGCAAAGATCTCACCCACTCCCACAGCTCAGTGGCTCACAGCACAGAACAGACTGGTTTCACATGTATTTAAATAGAGGAGCTTCCCCCCCAGCTACACAATGACTTTCAGCTTCAGATTAAACACACACTCTGAAGCTGGTGTTTTTTGCTTCTCTGTGTGTATGCAAGCTGGGTTACTGCCAAATCCTAGCAGGAGGGAATGCCTCATGATGGCACCACACTGCCACAGCCTACTGAGCCCATTTAGCTGCACAACACACCTCCTGCCCAACCTAGATGCACACTGTAGGAAAGGGAGATGGCCACTGGGGAGGTCCCTGGTCTTTTTCAGCATTAGCTCATCCTTGCTTTGATTTATAGTTTATTATTTGATATTTCATTTTGCAGCTTCTCCCATGCCCCGTGTACACAGTTTAATGCTAGCCCAGAAATAACAGCAATGCAGTAAAACCCTTTGCAGTGACTGCAGCTGGAAACCACTAAAGTGACAAAGTCCCTCTGGCTGAAACCAAGATGCATATTTGGGGCAATGCTGCTCTTCCTTCTTTCAACGGGGCACACTGGAAGAGCTTAAATTAAAGCTCCAATTAAGGGTGCTTAAGTTTCTAATTGCAATTACAAAAAAAGCTTTGCTTTTAAAAGGAAAGGCACTAACTTTTCATGTGGTGACTTGCACCCTTACAAATGCAAAACAGCAATAAATGAGTGCCCAATGTTACATACCTGCCTGTTTCACATGCAGCCTCAAGTCAAAAGCAGAAAGAAACCTGCCATCAGGAGTCAGAACAATCTTCATTCCACCCACTGTGATTTTATTAAGCAATATGCAAAACACTGATGTTCAAGCCAGTTGTCAGAATTAACGAGCAACACTGAATTCTTTTTGACTGCAATTTGAATCAGAGACTAAAGAAACAAATCTCATCCAAACCTCTCCCAAAGAGAGCTTTAACTAAGCTCATCAGACATGAATTTTTCCTTCCCAAGTATCAATAACCTCCAGGAAGAATATTTCTGAATTCTGATCATGCCCTGCAACTTTTCTAAAAGCTGAATTTTTTTTTAACAAAAGAAAGATATAAAAGCAACACTTGTAATGAAGTAACTGTGGAGAAGACTGGAAAAAAGTTCTTCAGTTTGACTAAAAGGGTTTGTATCACCATTTGAAAATTCAGATTAGTTAGCAAAGCCCTTCTCTGGGGTTCTGTCACTGGTTCTCTCCATCCAGGCCACTTGGCAAACCCCTCTGGCTTCAGTCACCAGGAGGATGCTGTGGCCACTGCTGCAGCTGAAAGGTTCTCCTCCCTCTGCAGCAGCCAGCAAAGCTGTTTACGTGAAGCTGGGGAAGAAGTGAGGAGCTTCCAACAACTCCACACTGATCCAAAGCACCCAGCTGCTCTCCTGGCTAAACAAACCCTGGGGAGCTGGGGTGGGGAGCCAGGCTGGGCCCCAGGCCTGGGCTGGAGCACAGGACAGTGCCCCACAACCTCACACTGCATGGAGAAAATCAAACTGAGCAATGAGGTTGGACACTGTGCTCCTGGTAACACTTCTGAGGGGTTTTTTTGCCTGAAATGACTGCACAACATCCCCCTGAGGAACTGGGGCCTGAGGGCAGGGCCTGGGCTGCAGGGGCCTGGGAGCACCAGCTCTGTATGTTCTGGCTCAGCCGCTGGAAACAGCGAGGAAGGAGTGCCTGCTATTCCCCCACACTCTCAGGAGGATTCCCTGGTGTTTAGGAATGCCTGTCCGAGGAGGAAAGGCTGAGGGTTCTCAACAGAAGCCAAGCTCCCCGGGGAATGGCTGCTGCTGACACTGCAGAGCTCAGAGTGAGCCATTTTCTACGCTCGGATCCACGGCTTCCCTTCTGGAGATGGAGAAATGCTGCTCAGACTTCAGAGAATCCAACCAGCAAACACACAAACCCCTACTGCTACAAATAAAGCCCTTCAATTACTTATGACTCAGTTCCCTTTTTTTTTTCCTCCTCATTTTTCTTTTTTTTTTCCCTAAGGGATCCCAGAAGTTCAAGTCGCACCACACACAATAAACTTAATTCCACTGCTGCTTCCACATGACCAAAGCAAAAACAAACATTTCATTTGTTAGTCTCAGTCGTGTCCTACTAAGAAAGGACTTTAAGTTAAAAAAAAATAAAATATCTAATTTAAATATTATAGTAAGATTATTAGAAAATATGACAAAACTAACAAACCAGCTGAATAACTAAGGGATGCAGGGAAGCCACCGAGTAATGATGCAACAACCTAAACCATCTTTTTAAATCAGAAGTTGAATTAAGCACAACTGCACAATCCTTGGAAAGCTCATACACTCCTAAACTTTCTTAAATCTGTTTTAACACAGGATTAAGCACAACATGCTGCTTTATTACTATCCTCTCTTCACAGTTGCTCACAACATTAACGTCTTGCCCAAGGAAGATGGTTCCAAGGGGGGAGTTTCACCCCATGTATCTGGAACCTCTCTTGAGCCAGACCCTGGCCCAGCTCTGCTGTCAGTAGCAGGTGTTTGCTTGACCATCTCCCCCTGCTTCTGACTGTGGCCATAAAACCACCACTCTCTCCCATTTCAAATGGCCAAGCCACCTTTTCTCATGCAATCTCCTCTTTTGGCTTCATTTCTAAAATTCCATGATTTTTCTTCCTCATTTCACCCTTCCTGCTATTCAGGAACAATTCCACCTCTGAAGTGGGTACAACAGTGCTAAGAAATCAACTATATTCAAATGAAAATATTGTTAGCTGCAGGGACTTGGACATCATGTAAAAAAGCAGCACGCCCCACTTTCTGTAAATTAAATAGTCTCAAAAATCTTACAAACCTTTTCAGAGTATTTAAGCAGCATTTCTTGTTACTACTAAGTTTTGTTCACAGAGTAGAGTAACACAATATAAAAAATAGTATGATATGAATAAATAACATTTTATCAGCCTGGAAAAGGGAATAGAAATAAAGCAAAACTGCAGCAACTGCCTTTCAAGAAATCAGAATAGGCAGGATTACAGTTTCTGGTTTACAGAATAAATTATTTTTTCTTTTTTAAATACACACACACACACACTTGGAAGTGAATAAACAGCACGTACAATTTCTGGAAGACCTGTGGAAATCTGCAGCATTATTTTAGCAAGAAAGCAGCATGAAAAATACTGACAAATGGAAAAGTTCCACACTCCCCAACTCTCATTTGTTGATAAAGAAACATAATGGACACTTTTCTCTCCTATTTCTCCCCTCAAAACACAACGTATTTGCCAAGTCTGACACTTCAGATTTTTCAATGTCTAGAAAATCATTTTACAGCTGACATGAAATAGGTTTCAGCCCTGTGAGAACACCCAAACTGGGAGAGGCTGCTCCGTGTGAGCAGGGACACAGGGAGGCAGAGAAGGGGGGGCACCTGCAATCCCATTAGGACGAGAAAGGCCTCGTTAAGATGATGGGTGCCAAGTTCAGGTGGAATTAGTGAAACAGAAACTGAGGTCTCCAGAAAGCCTCTGCATAAACACTGGCTCTGGCTGCCTGCCAGGCAGAATCTGGAGGATTTTGTTCAGAGGGTCAGGCTTAAGGAGTTTTGACTCAGATGGTTCCCATGTACCGTGTGATTTCACAACCGTGTCAACAGAGCAGCCTTTCCCTTTTTAAAGGGAAATGGCCCACTAGACTATAAAAAAAAAAAAAAAAAAAAAAAAGGAAAT
Organism: Ceyx melanurus; assembly: GCA_024611195.1. Taxonomy (NCBI): domain Eukaryota; kingdom Metazoa; phylum Chordata; class Aves; order Coraciiformes; family Alcedinidae; genus Ceyx; species Ceyx melanurus. The sequence continues at coordinate 64,270 of JANHGL010017048.1, forward strand.
AGAGAATACAGTTAGACCACAGCTAGAGTGGAAAGAGAGAGAGAAGAAAGTGAGAAGGAGCAGTTCTCCTGAAGCTGGTTTGAAGGTGCAGTCCTCTTGGCAGAGCTGCCCTATGCCCGGGCATAGCACCCACCTGGAAGCCCAGAGCTGTGGGCACAACACATCTGCATCCCCTGGGGATCCCAGCTCCATCCCCTGGGGATCCCACCTCCATCCCCTGGGGATCCCAGCTCCCTGCACAGCCTTCCAGGTGAGAGCCAATAGTGCCAAAGCAGCATCCTAGTATCCTCCCCAGAGCACTAAGAAGCTTGGACAGCCCCTCATTTGTCTACTCTGTAAATCTGGGATGCTAAAGCAAAGTCTGATTTCAACATATAGATTGTAGAATACTGATTTGATTCTTTTTTTCCCATGTCTTTTTTTTTTTCCCCTGTTGCCAACAGTAAAAAAAGATTCCTTATGGAAGCTTGATAACTCCTCAAGCTGGGAGGTGAGTTATTGATAAAAAGCCTTCTGAACAAATTACTTCAGTACATTTATTGCCTTTCCTCCCTAGGCTGTTCCCTTTCACCAGTATTTTAGAAGAGGGAAAAATAAGGGATGGGTTAATAAAGGAATGAAATTATCAGCAGTTTTATTCACTGTCTCACAGCCAATCCAGGGTTTAAAAAGGAGAGACAGAGGTTTGCCAAAGGGATGCAGAAGAGATCCACAGATTTAGTCAGCACCTCCATGGAAAGAAAAAAAAAAGAAAGGTGTAAGGTCATCCATGCTGGAATTTCTGATTCTGCTGCTGTTACTTCTGTACCTTTTTCTGGGGTGGATTTTGCTTTATGCCTTACCCCTGTCTGAAAGAACCTGGAATTCTTTCTTTGGAAGGATATAAAGCATAGGAATCCAAGGAATAGAGAGTACTTCTAGATCTGCTAATGAGCAAGTAACTTGAAACAGAAACCTAATGAAAGAATATGAAACCTTCCACAGAAAACCTCTTGTGACAGGATTTTGCATTTCTTCAGGCATTCTCAGGGGCCAGACAGAGGGAGAGGTTTTTTACCTCCAAAATAGTTATGTGGGCACATGCAGAGAGTGACAGGATCTGGTTTTGTCCAGCAGCCAGGCTTTGTTTTGAGAGGCCTTTTCTGCCTGCTACAACCAGACTGCAGAGCTACTCCAGTCCATCTGCCTGGGAACAGGCAGGCATCTGCATCAGCCCCCTGCAGGCATCAGCAAACTCTCCTTTTCTGACAACATGCGAGATTCACTTCATCTAACTCCACATGGCTGTGCCACAGACTTGCACGTTTAGTGTCCCCTAGAGAGCCTGGGGAGAGAAAAAGGTGTTTAGGGGAATTTGAGGCCCTGCCCTGGAATGATGCAAGGGATGGGGATTAACCCCTCCAAGCTGACAAACCTCAGGGGAGAGAAATGCAAACTGGCAGGTCTGCAAGGCTCTCTGCTCTCTTGCTCTCCCAGGTCAAAGGCCACTCAGGCTCATTCCTGTCCCTAAAGAAGGAGCTGCAGAACCAGCAATAGAAAGAACCAGGACCCACACCAAGCTGGGAGCAGCTGCTGGCTCCCGGAGAAAGGGCAGTTTCAGGATGGAGAGAGTTTTATCCAGACCCCTACACTTCTGTCAGAGTGACTGTTCCACCTCCCCAGAGCTTAGCAAGCAAACAGTTAGCAGTGCAGACCACTTCAAGCAGGTTGGATGGTTTGTGGAGGGAGTTACAGCACCCTCATCTTCAGAACACTGTAAACTGCTTCAGAAACAGAAGTAGCAGCTGTGAGCTCTGCCTACACCTGGGAACTCCAAAACACAGCCAGCCTGGCACAGTGTATTCCCAGGGTAACTGACAGCAGTCCTGACTGTGAGACCATGATAACACAGCACAAGGTGAAGAAGGGGTGTTGGAAACACCAAACAATCCAATTGAGACACAGCAGGGTTCATCTCCAGACTCCAAAAAGCCATTTTCTCACTCCTCTGGGTGTGACAGGACAATGTTAAATGAAGAAGTTAAACATTAGGGCAAAAGTTCAAAAGGATGTGGAGAATGATAGTATCTGTGGAATGCCCAAAGGGGTCAAAAGCAAGGCAGCTGTCAGCAGAAAAGGATGACAAGGCTTGAACACCAGCTCATTTTCAAGCTGGGGGGCTGACTGCACTAAAGGCAAAATGCTGAACCTGCCTCACCTGCCTCACAGGTACCCAAGCTGTCTGTCTCCAAACAGCAACTGCAGCACACCTGAGACCAGAAGGAAAAGGAGGACAAGAACTCTGTGGTATCAGAGGTATGTTAATGGTTGTAATTGGCACATTACTAAAGTAGAATGCTGAGTTGTTCAGAGATTCTCTGTGCTGAAACACTGCAGTAGGGTCTCCTGCCACGGGATGTCACCTTTGACAGCTTCAGGAGGCTTGAAGGATTTCACAGGATCTGAAGAAACACATTTTCACCTACTAAAATATCTGAGTTCTAGCTGTGGGTTACTCAGTACCACACAGAAAATGTGACTACCCTTGTCACAGCAAGTCAGTCTCCACATACAAGACTCAACTGAGTATTGTTTTATTGAGTAGTAAACTAGGCTGTCAGAGTGCTAAAAAGTTCTTTTCCCTAATCACTCCAATTTTTATGCCAAGAGAAACTGCTCTTCATTCCCACAGCCCTTACTTTTCAGCAAACAAAATGCTTAACTGCCCACTGCTGACATCCAGTATCCCTGCCCTGACAGCAAGGGGTGTCCTCCAGCTTCCATCCTCTCCTCTACATCATGACAAACACACTCAATACCCAGAGAAGAAGCTGTATAACCCCAGTGTATGCAGAGTATTTCAGCACACTCACAGCATGCTTAGACAAAAGAACATCACCCACCTGCATGTTTTACAAACAGATTAGGCTCAGTAGCTCAGAAGACAGCAAAAGCTGAAGGGTCTCAGATTAGATCAGTGTGATAGCACTGCTGATTTCCTCCAGGAAAATGCTATCAGTTCAGAAGCAACACAGCTCAAGCACTCAGTGTTCTTTCTTGTCAGCACCACATCACTAGATGCAGGGCAGCAGGAGATGCTGCTGAAAGAAGTCTTGGAGCCTGAAGGAACACAAACCAAAGGCCCTCTTGCTACTGGTTTCCATCAGTTTTCAAGAGAAAATCCTCTCAAGGGGTTTCATGTGGCAGCTCAGAACATCTAGTTGAGCCCCCTTGCTTTGGGTATCTCCAGAAGCCCCTTCCAGCCCCTACCATCCTGGGATTCTGAGAAAATACAATCAGACCATGATGTAGGCAGGGTTTCTTGCAGCTTCTTCAGGAACAAAGCAAGAGGATGGAAGCAGCTAGTGAATTGTACTGCACAGACTGGGAGCTTGCTGCCAGGGAAGAGCTGGGCAGCAGGACTCAGTGAGGAGCTGTCAGTGATTTCAGTGGCATGAATGCAAACAAGTGCCAGGAGAAAATGCAGAATGCCACACACACCAAGAATGCTACTAAAATAAAAATCACCCTCAACTGTTCACTATTAGTTGTAAAATTCTAAAAGCCTTTTGGAGAGCAACAAGAATGGCATGTTCCACCATCAGCTGCACACAATCTGGGAGCACAGAGCACTTGCATCTCTCATTAATATTGAGAAGAAAAGCAACAGAGAGCTGAACTAAACAAACTGTAAGTCTCCTAGTGTTTTGACAGGGATAAGATAGCAGCAGGATCTAGTGGAAAAACCTTTTCATATCAAACCATATTACTAGGAGATCTGACTAGGGTTCCCTATTCCTTTTCTGAAATGCCAGTTTTATAAAGATATGTTTGCAAATACACGACTTAGTTTGTATTTGAAGGTCAAAGTTCTGTCTGAGGTTTCATACTGGCTTGGGAATGACAGGAGTACACATCCTGCATTGCAAACTGTTTGCCAGCTGAAGCTGAGGGCAGGAAGCAGCTTATTTAAAATAGGTAATAAGAAACAAATATCCTCTATTAGTGGCTGTGAACCAGAAAAGGACAGATGCAGTGGTAAAAAGGAGATAAGTTTGGAGCAGACACACTGCTCTCAAACAACATGAGTTTGCACATTTCATCCTCACCAATTAATGGCTTCAAATTAAATGATTAGCAGCTGACATATAACTCACTCCATTATCTTTTCTCTCCCACTACAGCAGCATCCACAGAACACTTCCCTTCTCTGTCCAGCAAGTGGAGGCCCTGAATAAATCCCGACTGCTATAAAAGGCAAAAAAATCTCTTACTGTTATGCACCCCATAGCTAATCTCAGAATATCTTTTCTCCTCTGATACAGGAATTAAGACAACAAAAAAGAATTTCATTAACTCTGTTATCCAAGGGTTTTACCTTTGCTGAGGGCGTGGGATGTGTTAACAACTAATGCTGCCTTGCTTTGGGACTCCCACAGCAACACAGGGTTTGAAAGGAGACACACAGAAGTAGTTCTGCACAAGCTCTTTACCCCACTGGAAGAGTTAGAGGGAAGGTCTCATTCCAGCAGCTGCCTAGCACCCCAACTAAAGTTGCCCAGTCTTTGCTGATAGCAGAGGAACAACCCGCTGCAGAGAAGATAAAATTCAATTACCCTATTTGCAGCAATGTAAATCACAGTATTCCCAGGGGAGCTTCAGTGTTCCAGCAGCAGCTTCACCCAGCACACGGCTACAGCCTGCTGGGGGCTGATTTCAGGGACAAGACAGGAATTAATTTGTTTGAGAACAACCAGAGTAATTACTGAGGGGGAGGAGGAGGGAGGAAGACCTCAACATTTAGAGTCTTTCAGACTCCAAACCACACACAAATCCCATTCCTGAAAACAACCAGAGGAGTATTTGGGTGTTCAAGATGTTCACCTGAATATGCTCCAATAAAAAGGACACATCCTGCAGCTCCACGAGCACTACCAATCTCCACAGCATATGCTTGCATTCCTAGATCTCCTGCGGGCAAAAATACCCACAGCACACACACAGATCTGACGCTGCACAAACAAACACACGCTGCAGTAAATGGAAGGGAAAAAAAAACCAACCAACAAAAAGACGAAACTCCCCCCCCCAAGGCTGCAAACAGCCCGTGTGGCACAGCACCCAAACTCGCTGCGTTCAGACACACGTTCTGAAATCACTGCCATGTGAGCAGACAAAGCTGACTGGCTTTAACGAACCGCTAATTACACCGGAATCCTCTTATCCTCTCTCTTTAGCTGAAAGAAGCAGCGACTGCTACAGCAGCGCAGCTCATGTCGAGCAGATCCCCACCAGCAGGGTCAGAGCTGGGAGGGGAATCTCCAGCCGGAGCAGAGCAGCAGCGATCACCGCTGGGATGCTCCGTGCCAGGCAGGGTTGTTCCAGAGCCACCGTCTCTTCTGGCCGTGAAAAGCCTCCCCTCGCCAGCCTCGGGGCTGAACTGCGACCGAGGGCGCTCAGTAATTCATCCCGCGAAGGGGGTGGATGAAGGAGAGCGAGAAACCCCGAACAATGCCGACAGAGGAAAGGAAAATCCCTCACCCTTCGGCCCCCCTCGCCAGCTCCTCTCGGCTCCTCCACCTGCCATTGCTCCGGGGATTCTCCTCAGCCGCGGCCGCCGAGCGAAGGCGCAGCCGAGGAGCGTTTCCCCGGCACAGGGCGCATCTCGCTGCTCGCCGATGGGCGGGGGGAGCCGCGGGGCCCGGCCCGGCTGCTCCGCGGGAAGGGAATCC
>JANHGL010017049.1:0-11038 GCA_024611195.1 Ceyx melanurus
TTGTGTGTTTGGGTGTGGGGTTTTTTTTTTTTTTTTGGGGGGGTGGTTTTGGGGTTTATTTTGTTTATTTTTTTACATTATCTCAGGAATAAGAAAAATAATAAAACTTTAAAAATAGAATACTTAATATCAACTTGACAATTATTCCTCAGTGCTGTACCATCTGCTCAGTACTAAACCTCCATTCCCACTTGCAGTGTTAAAAAAAAACCAAACAAACAAAGCCACAAAAGCCTTCAAGTATCTGTTAGATGAGTTACTGGCTGGAACTTGACTCAAAGAATATAGCAGAAGCCACAAACCATAACTGAGCCCCAAGCCTATTAGGACAGGCACTGTAGAGAACCAAGTACACACACAGCCTCTCACTTCTGAAATACAACTATTAATTTACTGCCTCTTAAAAACAAGAGCAACAAAACCAGTTGAATGAATGAATGGCAAAAGGCTTCCTTCCTTCCTTTACTAGTGAAAGAACCCACAGATAATCTGCCATTATCAGTGTCAATCTTTCCAAAATTAAAAGGAGAATTCCTACCAATTTTGTTTCCTAGTCAGAGGTAGACCACCCACGTTAAAGTTTTCTTATGAGACATATTGATCTAATCAGTTTGCTTTTTGGAAGTTAATTGCAGATAATTAGCCACATAGATTTGTAAAGATGCACAACATACAATTGCTTCCAATTCCAGGAATCCAAGGAGGATGTTTACAAGTGCCCTTAACAACTGTTTACAATAAATTATCTTCCCCTCAACTTTTTTTTTTTTAAGATTCAATGTAAATTTAGAGAAAGGATTTTAAATTCACTTCACCTTGTTCCACAATACATTTAAACATCCTTGACAGTAAATCCTACTCATGTAATTTTAAACAAAAATTTTAACAAAATTCAAGGTGCCAAAAGAAAAGCAACACCTTGGACATTAGTCTTTTCTGTATAATAATGAGCTTAAATCTTCCTTGAAAGCTACCAAGGAAACATATGGATAATCTCACAGTGAAGTGTCACAAACTAAAGCCCTAGAGAGGAAGGTGAAAAACAAACAATATTCTCCTCTCTTCACTCATCCCATTGGATTAGTAATAGAATATAACCCAGGCAAGAGAGCAATTGGTCACCCTCATGGAAAATTCACCACCAAGCTTTATGATACCAAGACAACAGGGATTGTTTTGGAATTTGCAATCTTTCCTATAATTTGCTAGAAAGTTGAAGTAAACATCACCCTGTAAAATGAGACAACAATAAAATAAAAAAAAAAGCTAAATGTATACACAATGGAATGTAATTCTGCAAGTACAAAGCTTTTTGGCAGCCAGTAGAGGGCAGCATGCCAGGGTGTGGGACAGGGAAGAGGAGGAACAGTCGAACACAGGGTAGTACATGAAGGCTCTGTACTGCTATGTGCTGGAGCCCAATCAATCAGAATAACTCTGATCTCAGTCATGACTCAAATCATTACTTGTATTTTTATAGATTTAGTATCTGCCTCAGAGCAGTAGGAACATGCTCCTTTAGCAACATTCCAGGTATAATTCCACCACTTTCCCCACAGAATTTCTCAGATCTCCACCCCTTTCAGTTACTAGATAAGACAAGGTGTGACCTCACACTCCTTTTCTCCAAGAGCACTCCAAACCTGGCTGCAAGGAGAGCTGTCAGCAGGAGTGCTAGATGTGCTACTGTTTACATGGTGCTCACCACTCTACCTAAGAGTGAGAAATTAAAACGAAGGCCATTCATAACTTCCATGCTGTTAAGTTTGGTCAATCCCTCATCATTGTTCCCAATACCCCTTTGAGCTACGTTTTCTACTGGAGAAATACAAGTTGACAGTGTGAGCCCTTCCACATGAGCACCTCTGGGGCTGTCAGGTTGGGACCTGTGTTGCTCAAAGCCCCTCCATTACACAGTATTCAGAGAAGACAGGATGGTTATTAGCAGCTGTCCTCTTGTGCCTTCCATGGCTCCAAATCTCCCACACTGTGCACCATTAAGAACTCACTACAGAAGTACTCCCTCACCTCCACACCACCTTTCTTCACACTCAACTATCACATCACCTTCACAGATGTTTACACCTACCTGTGTTCTACAGCTAGTTTTACATTACATCTGCAGGTAATTTTTATTGTTGAAATTAAATAGAAAATAAAATATCTGCTAATATTAGCTAATCAAAACAAGAGATCTTTTGAAATTCAGAATATTTCAGAATTTTTGAAAATAACATACTAATTGGGAGCACTTTTTCTGACCATTTTATTAGCAGTATTAGCTATTGTCTATCATTTTAACCTGCCTTCAACTTTTACAGAAATGAGATTGGATTAGTGGCAGAAGGAGCAGTCTCATGCTGCTTCAGGGCTAGAAACTACTGGGAAGCCCAGCACCAACACACAAACTGGGTCCACCCAAGCTGTGTAGTTCTTGAAGCAGTGCAACTGTGCTTATAAAACATCATATAATACCTACCAATGCTGCAACCACAACCAAAACACGAGGTACTCAAGCTCTGCTGGGTACTGGTAACAGAACAGCTCCAGCCTAGCCTGCATCCACTGAAGTCCCACAGCACTTCACCAAATTCCACACCAGCTGGTATTTTCTCCTGCAGGGACAACACAGCAACACTGTGGCTCATGGGGCCAATTGCCCCAGCCAATTCAAACTCTTTTGTTTGGCTAGTGGCCAGGAATCCAAACTGCCCGTTGAACTAATCGCCACTGCTTACATTAAAGGGGTAGCTGGAGAGCTAAAAGCAGCTAGAATTCTAGCTAAACAGCTTTCATACCTTGCTGATTTAATCAAGAGGAAAAGTGCTTTCAAATGCCAACAGCCTCTTAGAGTGGCTTCAGTTTGACATCCATAGGAGTAGGCAAACTTGTGTTCCTCATAAAGCTGACTTAATACTTAGCATTCATTTTTCTAGGAGCAAACAGATAACTCAACAGATGTTTTCCTTTTTAGCAGTTCAAGTTAATATGTAGAAAAATAGATATTTTGTCTGAATACACATTCTAATAGTTTGTCAAAAAAAGACAGAAAACTAGACAGATGTAACAACACTGCTTCTCAGTCTGAAGACAGTCCTAGAAGATGTCTTAAAAATCAATTATACAATGTCAGTGCTTCTAAAAGGTTCAAGTAGATATCAGGAGTGCTTTTATGTGACATGAACGTCACTAAAAACCCAGTGCAGCATTGTGTTTCTTATTTTGTAACAGACATTTGCTCCACAGCTTGGTAGTCTACAATTCTGTCTCAAATTCACTCTTGAAAAGCACTGCAGAATTAGATAAACTGAAGGAAAATGTTGTATCCTACAAAATTCAACAGTTTACCATTTTAGTCAATAAAAGTTAAGCTAATATAAGCAAGAGGATTGAAAAAAGGAAGTAGAATTCATTCAAGTACTAATGACAGGCTAGGACTGTGTTTGTATTTAAAAAAAATCCTTAATAAAACTCATTGATTTGAGAAGCCTCTGATTTCTCCATGTTTGTCCACAAATTCCAAACAGCCCATTTTAAATGGGAGCAATCCTCAGTTTTAAAAATTCTGCCCATCAGTTTCTCAGCTCTCCAATCTAGTTGTAGGAAAAAAAAAAGTGATACTATTGAATGGCAAATACTATAGAAACTATACTTAAACACAAAATAACCAGCCACATTTTAAGACATAGTTTTAGCAGAAGGTACATAGCTAAAACTATGCTGGTCAATCTTGCCTTGCAGAAATAGAGAAGCACGAGAAAAATAATGTTTATGTGAACACACAGGAGCAATGGTTACAAAATGCTATTTCCCAACCTTGTAGACAAAAAAGACTAAACATTTTTTTTCCCCCCTTAGTATTACTCAGGCAGTGACTACACTTATCACTGGGCATGCTCTGCATCCAGTCTCACAACTGGATATAAAAGTGGTTTGGAGAGAAAAATATTATCAGGACCATTTTATTTGCAATTACCTTAACACTTGGCTGAGACACGAGTGACCCAATGACCTTCAGAGACCCCCTTTTATTGTAAATTATTCTGCAATTCTTTGAAGGAAAACCGAATACACGTGACAGTGTTTTAAAATGTCAAGTTGTTACGATTCTATTTGTACCTCAATGGCGCCCTCTGCTGGTGGTTATGTTGCTTGACTATTTGCATGGAGAAATTGTGAGACTGCATTAGGTGCGGTTTAGCACTTCTCCTGCAAATGCAGAAAGAAATTAAGAATGTTCTTTAACATTCCAATCAGTAGAGCAGGCCGAATAGGTTTATAGCAGAGAATGGGAGTGATCAGTAACCACCACAGCAGTGGTGTACATATACTTAAGGTCAAAGTAGGTCTCTATGCTATAAAAGATAGGATACTGCACAGCAGTCTTCAGAGCTACAGAACAACTCTATTCAGAGGGTAAAAAGCTTCAAAGAACTATCGGCCTTCCTGCCCACAACAACAGCAAGTCCATGCAGGTGATGTGGAGGAAGAGATGATAAAAGGTTGTGATGGAGAAACCTCCCAAACCTGGAAGATCAAAGTGATCAGGAGAATTACCAGCTGTTCATCCAGAGCTGACAGAGCTATAGTTTTACATATATGAAAAACCACATGCAAGCGATAAAGAACAAAGTAAACATTGTATTCTTTGGTAAGGAAAGGATTTTGGAGTAATTTATTGTCATTAACTCTTGGCAGGTTCTACTGGAGGAGTGCAACCTGATAAAATGTTTTTAAGACACAGGTAAAATTATGCATGTAGATGTATGTAAAAAACAAAAGAATACAAGACAAGAGAAAGGCAGTAGGAGTCTCTTTACCCAGTGAAGATCATGACCAGAAGGACTAATCCGTGAAAGTGCCATCTTCCTTCATATAAATGATCTGACCTGTATGCATACATAGTCACTTGACTGATATAAATAAAATTTTACTCATACTTGCAGAGGCAACATAGTCCTGGGAGTTTCTTTACTGGCTTCTGAATCAACAGAATTCTTGACTAAGTTCCAGCAGCAGCTCTATTAGTGGTGATGTACAAGCCAGAAAGAACACAACTTGACTTTACACTCCAGACTGAGCTTGCAGATAGAAACAGTTTTATTTAAAAACACACCACACTACGAATAGCAATTTCAGCAGCAGAAGGCTACAAAACACTGACAGTACCACTGCTGCCCTCTAGCAAATGCAATCAGCTCTGGACTCTAGAGAGAAATCCACATGCAGCTTACTGAGAGAGGCCAATGTCATTCCTCACACTATTCAGACTCAGTCTCTTTGAGGATGAGAGATACTGTTCAGTAACATGCAAATCCAAGAATTCCCAGGCAGTTGGCAGTACAGTATTTCTAGCCTAGTAGCTTGTGACAACTGACCTGTAGCCTAGCCTGCATGAAAAGCAGCACCATGTGAGAACATGAAATCCAGTAACTATAACTTCCCAGAAGTCAGCAAGCAGGCACTTGTTCAGCTAAAATACTGAAGTGGATATTCCCTGCTGCTCACACACAGGTATTACCCACTTGCCACATGGCTTTAGAAGTTGAGCAAGACTGTACTCAGAGCAACACATGGAAATCAGTTCCAAATTATCTAGTGAACCAGTGCCTAGAATACATACGCATATCTTAAAATAGCATTTGCTGCTGGCTACTAACAGTTACTGGTTCTCCTCCAATCTGAGGCCTTAGTTCAAGAAGATGACTAGGCTTATGCCTAGTCAAATCCAGAATCAATGGCTCTGCCCATATGGATCAAGTTAATTGTAAACTTATTACATGTTGATAGGAGGTATGAAAATGATTTTCAAGTATGGCATCCATCCACATTACTTCTCAAATAGCTGAACAAAATGTCCCTGGCCTTCTAAGAAAAATGTGGAAATAAACACATCAAGCACTAGACAGAAACACAGAACAGACATTTTTAGAATAAATGAATAGCTAGACACACATTGTGCTTTAGAGACACATTGGAGTTTCAAAGTAATCTGATTTATGTTTTTCATCCACAATGTAAGATGATTTAAAAAAAAATGCTTTCCATCATCAGTAGTAAGATGCATGTCAAGATACTATACAGAATCATTGGCATAAAGCTCAAGTATCAAAGGCTCACTTTTTCCTCCCAAGATTAAATAAATGACAGAAAATATACCTACTTCACAACTAGTAATTAGAACCAGTGGAATAATAATTTCCATCTCGACAGGTGGATACAAAGATCACTCACACACTGCCCATCCTAAAGTTATTAGTATGCCCAACAAAAAATAATGATTTCTAAAATAAGAAAGAAGTTAATGAAAAAGAGATGGAGCTAGGGGAAGGAGGGCACAAGCTCAAATGAAAAAACACTGGCAAGAACATGAAGTGAACCTTAGTAAGAGCCCCAGTTTACCAACAACTAATACTATGATTAGAAACAAATACCACTCAACCTGGCACTGGTTATTGCAGCAGTGTTTCTATTAAGGTTGAAGGAAACATCCCTGAAATATAAGTTCTTGGATATGTAAACAGACAGAAGAGCTGGGTTACTCACAGCTCATTTCAATGTACACATAATGTATAATACATTATAAAGTATATTTACATTTAAAATAACATGTAAGGAAGTGAAAAGGATCCATCTGGGTGTGTGTACTTTATTCCAAAACAAATATTAAACTTTTACATCGCTCATTAAAAACTTGAGAGTGTGGAATAAGCTTTTAATAGCTTTAAATATTTACTAAAAATATATAAGACAGGTTTCAGAAACTAAGACCCATTAAACTACATATTCAGAACATCTACACAGGCAGGAACTCCAAAGCATATATGAATTAAAATATAAAATCATACCCACTTTCTGCAACATCCCTGACATTCAACCTTGTCCTCAGGCAGACTTGACATTTTGCTCTCCATGTTTTCAAGCACATTAGAACTCAGCTTCAAGTTTTCAGTAGAATTCTGTGTGATGCAAAAGAGATTTATATCAGCTTTTTACTTATTTTTATTTACGGCAGATCAGGTGTATTTGCAGCCACAGGCTATTGAACAGATCTTTCAGATGTTATTTGACAGGACAGAACCCTGCCCACAAAACATGTGAGCATTGATCCATTTAAACATTGTCACTTAAAATGCATAAGCAAAAGTGGAAAAAGTTCTCTGGAAGGGAAAAGTAAAATAAATAAAGAAAAAAGAGAAGAGAACATGAATGTTAGAAAACTGAACATTATTTACTTTTTCGATTTCATTTCTATGTATAGAAGTTAGTATATAGTTCATATTATAAATCACAGCAACAAAAAGGACGTTGGAAAGAATCAGCCACCCCCAGGAAACAGAGAAAGATTTGTTGACATATTCCCAAAAGCTTTCTTCTGCTTCAGGCTGATTCTCAGGCTTCATCCTTCCTGAGAACTGCAGCACAAGTGTTCATTGTTATTTTTGGAACTGACTTCTACACTCAAGCACTTGGTTGTACAATGTGCTTTCCTTATATTTGGTTAAAAACCTGGAGTTTTCCATGTGCACACAGATTTCAGGAAGAAATCAATTGGTTTTAGCAGTGACACAAAGCAAGGCAGAGGTCTTTGAAATAAGATGCAGTCCCTCCACTCCTTTTGGAACATTGTTCAGAAGTGCAATCACAGAAGACCTGGGTTTCTGTACCTGTTCTATAGTCTCTCCTTACCTTCCATTTTCAGTATACAAATGACATTCTATATTGAGAGCATATTTTATGAAAAACAATTTAATAATGACAGTTACTTATGCCAAAGTAGCTATAAAAAATTTAATGAAAAATAATTTTATAAAAAAACACTAGAGGACATGATGAGATTCTAAGTCTCAACATTCTTGGGTTAGCTGCTAGTATCTCCACTAAAACACGGGGCAAGATTGACCTGTGTGTGGAACAATTTCATTGAACTCTAAAGTCCTTCTGGAAGAAAGCTTTGGGAAAAAATAATCAGTGTAGTCTTCATCTAAAACTTTTTTTCTCTTTTTAAAACTTCTGCTCTTTGCACATGCAAGCTTCTGTAAAACTAAATATTTTAAAAGGAAATAGAATATAGAATGTTAAAAGTTTATGATAAACTAAGGTTGTAGCTAGAACCCATGTGGCAGCCAAATGCCATCTCTCTAGGTGTAAACCTCATTAAAATCTCAAAGACCCTAGGTGTTCCTAGCAAGCCATCTACCAGTGACTCTTTCCACACCAGCCCTGCAATTTTATCCAATACCTCTACAGTCCTTAGTATAATCCTCATTTCTCCTATTCATTGCTGACATACATTTTACATCTATAATGCTACTGCATAATCCCTAAAAAAGCCTTCACTAGGAAGAACTTCAATACAAGGTGGTGATGTTAAAAACTAGAACTCCAGTTACTTTGCTCCAAGTGTTTCCGATGCTAGAATTAAAACTAACATAGTTAATAGAAATAGGAGTGCTAATAAAGTTTAACAACCACTTCATTATCAAATAAGCATTAGAAAGAAGTCAGTAATATAGGGAAGCACGAAGTATAAGCATCTCCTGGTTTTGTACCTTAAGTACAAAGGTATTCTTCCCCATCTTCAAACCTGCAACTTGTTTGAAAAACACAAACTGACACCCCTTAAAGCTTTTACATATAAAGCTAATTTTCTAATTTAGGCAGCTATCAAACTCAGTAGCATGTAATTATATTTATCAGGTAAATAAGATGAACATAAATGTGTGAACAACAATATTCCTATCTCTGAGAGCATAAAATGAAACAGTTTCCAGTAACTACACAAAATGCTGCTTGCTCTGTAAAAATACTACACCTACAAACAAAGCATTAAACATAGAACTGAAAGAGAAGATCTCTTTAGTGTTTTATCTCATTACATTTCATATAGCTTTAACAACAAATAAGTTAGTTTTGTAGAAAAAAAAGTTACCGATAACATTGCCCAAAGGATATGTAAAAGAACTTCAGCATTCCCTTACTAACAGGACAGAAATTCCTAAGTACTTACTACAACAAGTTTGAGATGTGGATGGAACTCCATGACCTCTAGAACTGGTACAACATTAAATTACCTAAAAAAACCCCTATCTCTATTTATTAATTCTGTGTTTAGCACTTTCTAAAGCAACAAGACCAACATCTCACTAACCCTACCTACTGTTTGTGGAGGACACACATACCACCTCAGGGCCTTAAATGCATTTCTAGGGTTACTGGCCCTGAGTAGCCCCACCTGGTGCATCCTACCACACCCCTGCCTACAGCCTGGTTGCCCCATTTAAGCTCAGCCCAGCACCCAGAATTCTGGTTTGAGACACATGGGTAAAGGTGCTGGTCTAGCTCCCTCCCAACTAGGACCTTGCTTAGCTATAGCTATTTTCTAGGCTGTATCTTTGCTTGAGGACTAGTTTCTACTTAGCCTTCTTAGGGAGGACCTGTCTGGCCATCCCTAGAGTGGGTCTGGCTGGAACTTACTGGCTGGCACTTGCAGCTTGACCTTGGACCTGCCTCATCATGAAGGATTTGCTTGATGTCTGCCTGGCTTCTGGGGGGGGGTGTGTGTGGTCTCCAAGTACCTACCCCATGGGCTGTGTGCAGGCAGATGCTGGGTGCCCTCCCTGGGGGAGCAGTGGCCCCTGCTGCTTTCTAATGACAACATTGTGTGTATGTAGGAGCTCTTTTTTTCACAGCTCACCACAGGTTGGTCAACAAGTGACTCCTGGAGTAATGGTTTATGCTGTTAGAGTAGAACTAATATGCATACTGAGGATCTCATACCATACAACCATACCTATTTAAAAAAAACCAAACCAACACAAAACCTGAAAAATGATGTTTTTTTAATAATAATTAAAAGTAAAGACATTTTGCTACTAAAATACTCAGACCTCTAAATGGAGGCAGCATACACACCTCAAACAGAAAGGGTAATCTGCCTGCTAGTAGTAGTCAGCAGGTAAGCAGAGCTCCTTTTTATTGTGCTATTAAAGTTGCTTAGTTAAGTTCAATTTTCATTCCTGAAAAGGGCTTGTTTATGGCAATGAAATTTAAAAATATTATTTTTTACTATATATAACAGAAGTGGAAGACAAAAGACAGCAAGAGAGAATAAGTGTCTTCTTTTTAAATGCTCCTAAGCAGAACATAAAAAAAAGTTAAAGCTCTTTTCAGTAGAACAATATTTTATACATTAAAAAGGTTCTACATATGCAATAGTGCTTTATTGTTATCAGCAGAAATAGTGTTCCTGCTTCACACAGTATAAAAATCAACACTGTGTATATAACACATTATTTGGGTTTTTTTCCACAAAGACAGGGAAAATTCACCCTTCTCTGGCAATCTTTAGCGGTTTTAAAGCGGCATGAGAAGAGGCACAGCCTGAGGGAGTCCTGGTCTCCCACCCAGTGAGCAATGAGGTGCAAATCTCTTCAGTTTATCAGTGTGAGTGTGTAAATAGCATTATCTCTTGGCATCGTCCACATCTAGTTCTATAGGTATGTGAGATATATATATATATGTATGTATAGAAGGGGGACTAGTACCTGTCAGCACGTCCCCAGGAAGCCCTCACTGTGTCCTGAGGAGGCTGCTGACGTTTGCAGAGGCACCACGGCAGGGTGTGGCGGAGGCCGCTGGCGGGAAGCCCCAGAGCGCCACCCGCAGTCAGGGCCGGGCTGCGCCTCCCGCCGCCGCTCGCTGAGGGGCGCCCGCGAGGCCGCTGTTGCCTCAGCAACCTGGCCGCGCGCGCCCGGCGCCCTGCTTCCTCCTCACGCAGGGGCACGAGGCCGCCCCCGAGGCTGGCGCGTGGCTGGGATTGGCTCGCTGCGGCTCGCGGGCGGAGCCGGCCCCGCCTCCCCCGCCCTCTGCCCGAGCACGTCCGGGTCACGCGCTGTTTGTGAGGGGAAGTGCGCGCGCGGCGGCTCCTCGGCGGGCAGCAGCTCTTCGGTGGGCAGCGGCTCCTGGGCGAGCAGCGCTGTCGCCATCATGTCGCGAGGCTCTATTGAGATCCCTCTCCGGGACACCGATGAGGCGA
>JANHGL010017050.1:3523-26930 GCA_024611195.1 Ceyx melanurus
TTCTTCTTTTTAAGGCAGGCTCTATAGTCCCAGCCAGGAGACAAACAAAACAAACAAAAAAATCAAAGTATATATAAAAGAAACAAAGTTAGTAAGGGTAACTAAATTTATATAATGACTTTCATTCAATCATCAATTTATATAATGACTTTCATTCATCCCCAAATGCTTTGCAAACATCAGTTGCATTAATTACCCTTTGCTGCATCACTGTATCAGCGAGGGTTGTTGCATGCTTGTAGATGTCTGGTGCTTGCCAGTGATTAGAATCAGTTTAAAGAAACCTCCATGGAGGGCAGAGGAGGTCAGTGGGTAGTGCCTGTGGCAGTATGTTTTGGTGCTGTACTCAGCCAAACCTCTCACACCACTTTCCTGCTGATGTCAGCCGTTAGAAGGGAAACATGCTTGCTGACACTTGGCCTTGGCTCGCTGCCTAGCAAAGCCACTTGTGGGTTCAAATTCCTTTGGCATTGTACAACAGTATAGTGGTTATAGCTTCATCTTAGAAATAAATGCTGAGTACTATTGAATGTAATCATTCTATAGATAAGGCATTGGAAGTGCAGGCTGGATGTGGGGTTTAACCCCAAAACCATGGATGTGTAGTTAACTGCTGCAAGTAATTTTTCATTTTTTCTTTTTAGCTAAGCTTGACTGAACTGTACATGCAAATGGCTGCAGGATTAGTCTGACTTGCACAATATCACACTTGAAGTGATGATGACTGAAAAAAGATGCTATGCTAACACTTAACTCCTTATTCCAGTTAGATCCTAAGACTGCCTTTGCCAATTCCCATGATCCAACACACCTACATGATGGTGTTTCCTTTGAGAATGCACTGGGAAAATCTGGAAGTAATTAAGGCTTCTAACTGCTGCCCCAGATTTTTCCTGTCTCGATAGGTCTGGGATGACAGATATCCTGTTGTGGAATCCACCTTAAATAACTCATTACTACAGCTAGTGTTACTGCATTTTCTGTTCTGAAAGAACAATTACTAAGGGAATCTCAAATTCTATATACTCTGCTGATCCAAAACTCTGTCTACACACTGGTGCTTGCATGTACCTATCACAATTTTTGTAGAATAGCTAACTGTAGAATAACTAGTACTAAACCAGAACAGATAGAGCAGGCAATGTTTAAAGGTGAAAGTGTGGGAGATTTCTTTTGTCGGTTTACTACATGGTACAGGTCCCTCAAAATACTAGGGAATCAAGAGCAACAGTTTGAGAATCATTGGCTGTGATGAACTTACCAGCTGCCTGGCACCCTGGCTAGCTATAGGAGTAGTATTTAGAGGGTAACACTCTCCAGTTGTTGGTGAAATCTCTACATGTGAAATAATTACCATAAAAAAAAAAAAAAGAAAACAAAAATCTGTTTGACTGTTTTGCAGCATTTACTTAGTGTATTTGGGCATTTTTGAAAGAAAAACATCCCTAAGCATGATTCTACAACAAATATGTCTGCATGGAGTAGTCATGTAGATGTTTGGGAGATTATGTTTCACATGTTTCATGTCCATACATACCTGCCTGTATCTTGCCTACATGCACAGCAGGAAATGAAACATTTGTGCTGTAATTTCTGAATGGAGAAATTTAAAGTTTGCCCTCAGTTTCCTTTTTCTGTGATTCCTTTGCCCAGGTACTGCCTGGGACACTACAGAGTTCTTTTCTGTGAATGCCATGTAGAGAGATAGGCAGGAGCATAGCTGTGGTTTGAAAACTGGTGGATTCATCAGTGGAAAAGTACAGGAAGGTGGAAAAATTACAAGAGGCTTCTGTTGTGTAAATAACAATCTTGGCAGGCTGATTAAGAGATACTGTATATTGTTCAAGTACTGTAATCTGGTGAGTTGAAGTTCCCTGTGCTACAGAAAAAAATCTGTCCTGATGAAATGCCAGTTTCTGAGGTTGATCTCTTAACTTGTGTTACCTGGTGTAAAGAGTAATGGTTGTGATGCTCAGCCATTGCTTGCTGAATTTTGGCTTCCTGTCCCTCCCCATCCCCTTTATTTTCCCTAGTTACCTTGTTAGCTCAAGGTAAGGCAATCTAAGTATGTTCCACCTTGCTACGTATGGCTACAATAGCCTGCCAAGAATCAGGAAGTCATGGCACTTTCCCTGATAACACCTCTTCGCTGAGAGGAAGGGCCCTGCGCCAAAAGAATAATTTCCAAAGCAAGGCAGGATATAACTGTGGTTGGGGAGGGCCAGCAGTGAGCACCTCCCATGCTGTATCATAGAATCATAGAATGGTAGTGGTTGGAAGGGACCTCTGGAGATCGAGTCCAACACCCCTGCCAGAGCAGGTTCACCTCGGACAGACCATGCAGGAACAGATACAGACAGGTTTTGAAAGTCTTCAGAGAAGGAGAAACCACAACATCTCTGGGCAGCCTGTTCCTGGTCTCCATCACCCATACAGTGAAGAAATTTCTCCTCATGAAGTGGAACTTCCCATGTTCCCATTTGTGTGACCATTGCCCTTCATCCTATCACAGGGCAAAAAAAAAAGAGACTGACCCCTTCTACTTGACACCAACCTTTCAGATATTTGTAAAATTCCCTCTTGGTCTTCACTTTTCCAGGCTAAACAGCCTTATGTCTCTCAGAATTTCTTCACAAGAGAGATGTACCAATCCCTTCGTCATTCTTATAAGTTCTCTGTTGGACACACTCTAGTATTTCCCTGTCCCTCCTGAACTGAGGAGAGCAGAATGCACACAGTATTCTATATGTGGCCTCACTAGGGCAGAGTAGAGGGGGGGAAGAGAACCTCTCTTGCTGGCCACACTCTATGCACCCCAGTATGATATAGTGTGTGTTAAAAATTAGGTAGAATTAGTTCCCTCAGCTGATTAATCCCTCCCAGCATGCCTTTAACTCATTTAGTATTGTATCTTTTTAATCGATTTATTATTCAATCACAGATAAAGCTGAACAAGTTAATGAGTTCAGCTACCAGGATGGATAGATTATTTGTTCCATGTTTTGGTGATTTTATTTCTGTGCAGTTTTCAAAGGAAAAGCATCTGCTGTATATCTACATACTCAGCTGTAGGATTTTACATCCTGAGTCAAGGACCTTCCTTCTCTAAATACCGTAGAGGTCTGCCAGCAACAAACAGAACAGGTATGACAAGTGGTATTACTGCCATCATTGCCAAAACCAATATATTTTTCATTAGTGATTGTCACAGTTGCTCATTCAGATGGAAAATTTTGCAGAAATCTGTAGCCAAGATTTGACAAAGCCAGTCTGGAGGTCTAGATGCTAGACATAGCATTGTGAGCTGTGAATCTGGTAAACCACTTCTCACATAGGAAAAGGCTGGAGTTTTTGATCACTTGGCTGAGTGAGCAACTGAGCATGCAGCACCCTGCAGAATGAAGGGTGAAATTCTTATATGCTTAAACAAAGGACTGCTTTTCAGATCCAGTCTTCTTCTGACTTCAAGACATAGGGAATAGCATGGATTTGTCTACCATTAAAATACAGAATATTAATTTATTATTCTCAGCATAGAAGTAACTCAATCATGATTCACTCAAAATGACAATAGAAAAATGATACATTATTTACATGCATATTGCTTAAATAGGTACTATTGTATCCATAAAGAATTACTAAATGGGACGTAAGCATTCAAAACATCTTGTTCCTGAATTAACAAAGGCATGCATTAGCAATGATGTGCCTTGTACCTGAAACCATATTTAGCAGCTAATTTAATTGACAGGCAAGGAGAAAGAGTTCCATCACGCAGCTCTATTTTTTTTCTTTTGACTTTCAGCTACCATGCTGTTGCAAAGACCTAATGCATAATACTGTGGAAATAGTTTGGTCTTTTTTACATATATTTAGCCAAGTAGAAGCTTTTATTTTTATTAGAAAACCAATTTTTATTCTGGAAAAGAATAACAAATATCTGGAAAACAAAAATATTTTACAATCTGGCCAATGCAGAGAAGTCTATCCAGGATGCATAAAAGAACAAAGACATACCAAGAAATTCACATTAAAAAACACAGAGACTACTATTGAAACCCTGGTTAATGGTGCTCAAGGGGAGAGGCAGCGCTGAATCAGAGAGAGGGAGGAGGGTGTGTTGGTGGCTTAGTCAAATGAGTGGGACCTCTCACTCTGGGACAAAAAGCAATGCTAATGGAAAAGGACTGGAACTGGAGGAGAAGGAGGAAGAAGGAAGCTTCCTTCAATGCTCCTCATAAATCTGTAGTTGCACTGGTTTTGTACATAAACATACAAAGAAACACTAGGGAACACTAGACTATGTCAAATAAAGTGAAAAATGTTCAGTAATACTAAATGTTAGAAAGTTATCTAGGGCTAGTTAGTTCTTCAGCTGGTGTAAGTCAGTATAATAAATTGTCTTGGTCCTTTAAATTAATGGAACCAGGATGACTTAGTGTTTTACTTGGGTTAACTGTTTCGCTCAACCATTTGCTTTGATTTGGGGGGGTTTAGCATTAAAAAGCATCTCAGAGAAATACCAGTAGACCTAAATGAAGGGAGAGAATCGTAACTACACATTGTTTCAGAATAATTACATGGAAACCAGGAATTATTTTATTTAGTTTTTTCCTGGTACAAGGCTGTTAAATTATGTTGTGTTCTAATATTCAGACTGTGGTATGTGTTCTGCAAGCTCTGCTCAGCATGTCAATCTGTTACAGAGGTGTTCATTTTGCAGTTGTTGTGGTGCAAGGGTGAGATGGCAAACCGAGTTAATGCAATAGCATTTTATCTCAAGAAATCAGGGTTCTACTTAAAACTTGACATTGTTTTAGCAGTGCCAGGCTAGCATAGGTACCTGCTCCCACCCCTCCCAGCTGATCACAGTACTGACACTGGCGGCATGTGTGCACAAGAGGTATGGGATTCCAGGTGGATGGGCATTCACCAGTGTCATTGGAGGGGACCAGACTGGGGTCATTTCAGACAGCAAAGCACTGTGCTTCCTCGGCACACTGAGAATTCACTTGGCGTCTCCACACCTTTCATAACAGTAACTATTACATCCTCTACCCCAAAACACGTAGATGAATAGAGGTTGGGGGTGAAAAGGCTTTGCTGATTATTGATGGTAATGAAGAAGAGTGGGTGGTGATTGCACATTGCAGAGACCTAGAAGAAAGGCAGCATGATATAATTTCACCCTGGGAATCTATTACTATGGCAACAAAGAACAGATTTAATTTTTTTTTTAAACAGGGTTAAATACAAAAGTATCACAAAAGCAGAAGTAAGATTTTTAACAAGCCTTTTCTCCTCCTTAAATTTTATTTATTTGTATTATTACTTAAATGTTTGTAAGCATGAAAAGAAATGTTTATGGCCAGCAGATATTTCTGCTAAATGAAACAAAGTATTGTTGTGTTAGCTTTAGTGACTTGGTGTGAAGTCACAGTAAAAATCCTTGTGGTGTTCTTGAAGTTCAGTCTACAGACAACTTACAGTTTACATTCAATTTACAGCTATTAAACTGTTTCTCCAGTTCAAGGAGATGTAGCTGAGGTCAGGATTGATCCTGCACCATTTTCTATTCCATGTAGATAAAGAATTAATGAAAACAATTAGTTTTACTTAAAGACACTGAACTAGGTTTTGATGGCCACTACAAGGCACTCTGCCATCAGCGTTCCACTTCAGGAACTGCAGTGGCTTGGTCTAGCTCATGGAGGCAATCTCCTGTATTTCCTGCATAAGAAAGGTTTAAGCTTTTCAGTAACATTAAATGGAGGAGCAATGCTAATCACCCTTCTACAGGAAGTAGTAAGGCCTTTTGTCAGAAGGCCAAAGAAGAAATCCAGGAGCCAGATGAATACTGCATGGGTCCATGCCAATATCCCCTGGTAAACTCCTGGAATCCCTGGTTTGAGTCTGATGTTGGTAAAAGGAATAGTGACCAGTTCTGAGTTTCTTTCCCTCTTCAGGGTTTACATAAGAATTATGAGTTACTAGCTAGATGAGCCAGTGATTAGCCCACATCAAAGATCTGCTCATGTGTATCCCTTCAAGACATCTTCAATTTGTTCTTTCAGGCTTCATCCTAGTTTTCCTAATGCTTGCACTATGGTAATCATATTTGCTGTTTCTCTGCTCAGGCAGATGTTCATTTCAGTTACACACTTTTACACTATTTTAGCTCAACATCAGACATAATTACTTTAAAAAAATTTTTTTACATTATTTTAATCATGTACTTTACAATATCTGCAGGCTTTTCATATGATATTGAAATTATTTTTTTCACTACTTGTTTCTTACATAGAACTTGCCACAGAGATCTCTAGTTCCGTTAGAAACACTGAGGTCCATTCAAAAAGACCTCTGGGAACATCAATAACATCAATATTCAAATTACAAATTTAGTGAAGAAAGGCATCATGCCTACAGCAAGAGGCATTGAATCAAGCAAAGCAATTTCTCTTTGTATAACTACTTTTCAGAAAATACAAAGAAATCAAGCTCAAAATTAAAACCAGAAATGGGGAAGAAGCAAAAGAGAACCAGGGACTCATTTTAACAGAAGACAAGGGTAGACACAGAGATGGGGTCCTCAGGGCTTTTTCCTCCAATGTGCATATAGGATGAGCCAAGGATACTGTCCTGTTTAGAAGTCAGGCTGGTCAGGTGCTGAAATAACCAATGTCATATACTTTGACTACATTTAGCATACATGTATAGAAGTTAGATTGCCAGCACTGCTCACATTTAGATGATTTTGGGAAGCTGGTCAGGGACCTCTGTTGCATATGGGAATGTGCAGGTGGCATTTGCAGGTATAATGAAACAGGTATGCAGCACTCATTCCTCATCTTTGTTGTCAAACAAGGCTGCAAAAAACCTTAGCTTGTGTTGGGTGTCCTGAGATGAGACTATAGAGATTGACATGTATCAGTCTGGTTGGCAAAACCACCTATAAGGAGAAGTGATGCTGAGAAATTTTTTTGATGCTGAGACCGATTTTTGCTTCTATCCTCAAGCATCTTGCCTATAAATTATGAATTTGCAATCAAAGGACTCTGTCCAGCAGACAGAGCTTCCAACATATAATTACTTCTTACTGAAATGGCAACACTTGTATCTGGATGGAGAGTGACTTTTTTATTTTGATTACACTGAAGGAGTGAAATTGGTCTCAGACTTCATGCTGCATAAAGAACAGAGGTAATCTCATGTATCTTTTTGGCCTGTCATCTGCTTTTAATATTTATTTTCTCTTCTTGTTCTCACAACACTACTACCAGTTTTCCTGCTGGCAGGCCCTCTGGCAGGTGCCCTGGCCCCTGTGAAGTAAGCTACAGCCTTGGCACTGTCACCAGTGGCAGCATGGTGTCAGCTTCTATCCCTTTGTGGTGCTAATGGAGCTTAAAATGAACAGAGCTTTTCAATGGGTTTGGACAGTAACTTCACACTGTTTTTTTCAGAGGGTTGGTTTTTTTTTTTCATGCTAATCAACAGAAGCTAAATTCACTTACGCTATTACTCTACCCTAAGCAATAATTTTATGGGAGCCATAAATCCACCCTCTGTGTTCCTCTAAGGCTAATAGTTATTGGAGAGACCTCTGTGAATAATGCAGAGTACTTCTAGTTTACTGTTAGTTAAACCTAACTTAAAATGTTACATTTTTAAAACAAGCTGTGTTTAGTATGAACTGTTTTTTGTTCTATATCAAATGTTTGGAATTTATGTAGCAGAGGCTTCCCACCTTCTATATAACAGAAAAGAGAAGTAGCAATTTTACCTTCTGTTAAACAATATAGATTTACTCTGCCTTGTATCTGTGTAGGCTGCAGTGAATGTGCAGGTTTTTATGTGGAAAAAAGCCTTACTGAATTAAAGAGGGAAGAAGTCAGTAAGATTCCATACAAATTTAGCAGCTAACACATTGGAATGGAGAATTAAATCCATGTTGCAGTGCTTTCTGGGTTGTTCTAAACATTCTATAGAAAGCTCTTCATTACCTATTAAACACCATAGGAATGTCCCATAAATGCTGGTTTTGGGCTATTGGGACTGGGTATAGGCCCTAAGGGTTAGGAAGCACCATCATTTTATTGAACTACTAAGACTTACCATTTAGTCTGCCTTACATAGTTGGGATTCCTCTGGGACCACAAGGCAATCTAAAACCTGAACTCCATTTTGGTGGTGCACTTACCTAACACCACCAGTGTAATGGTGGAGATACACTGCAGCTTTACCTTGCTAGAAAGAAGAGGAATGGGATGGATCCTCATTCTTCTTTTTAACTCAAATTCAGCAATGCAATCCATAATTTATGGAGTAGCTACACTGCTACAGCATTGAGTACTTTTTAGGGGTCAGCAAATATTATTAGATTGGTGGGTTTTAATACATACTGTAGCGTCAATGCTGGAGTTGTATCTGCCTGTGGGCTGCAGAAGGAAATCCTACTGTACGCTCAGGGGTTGTGCTCTCATGAATGACACAGAGTCTACACGGTTCAGGTATCATAGCAACCTCTGTGAGTCATGATCTTTGTTTCTCTGAGACTTGTTTGTGTAAAACTCGCTGCTAGTCTGGGGCCTGCACTTCCACTCTTCACAACAGTGAAGGACAGCAGAAGTGGTCCCACCTGCTCCAGTGTGAATCAAGGGGAAAAGACTGTCCACTGTTGTACTGAGCTCTCTCCATGGTGGGAAGTGCTTTGCGCTAGGTGGCTATACAGTCACTAGCACCCCGAGTTTCTTACCATTATGAAGTTTTAATAATGAAAAGCCTTAGTTTTGAAATAGCACAAAAAAATGAAGAAACATCACTTAAAGCAATTGATCCTAAATGTCCTTTTCTAATAAAAAGAAAAACTTAAGGAGCTATTGTGATCACACAGAGAAATGCTGTGTGGCAGTCCCTCCTCTGCACTCACCAGGTCATGCTGCAACCACCACTGAGAAAAAGGTGGCTGTGGAGAAAGTAAATTCTTTTAGTGCCTGGCAATAAGTAATTTTCTTTGCTTATGCCCACTCCAACTTCCCAGGGTGGAAAAGAGAACCCCAGGTCTACACTCTTCTCACCAGGCTCCACTTCCTCTCTACCATTTGCAATACAATTAAGGAACAGACAAGTGACTCCAAATCAGGCCCACCAAGCAAGCAAAGGGGTAAGAACAACATAGTGAGGCTTTTTCACACTCTGCTTTGGCAGGTAAACACAAAGAAAGTGGTGCTGTAATTTGCTCTTATGTAGGAACACAGAAAGACAATGTTGTGTAGAAGAATAACTGCACTGTGAGTCCTTGGGCTTATAACGTTTGATCAAGCTATTGTTTCCTTTTGGCCCTGAAACTTCTGTGCAAGAGAAAATGCTTTCATTAACAGTTTCCCTATGAAAAGATAATCTACCTCAGTGTCAAATATTGCAGAGAGAGAACAAGGAAAGACTGAATCATCACTATGACCAAGCAGAACAAGACTGGCTAGCCATAAATTTCTACTTATTTAATTTTCTCTGCTGTCACTATTGTTAGTTCATGCATCTGCTTAAAATGGAAAAGACTATTTCTTAAAGCCACAGCAGTTAGTTGGTATTTGTCTGAAAAGAAGAACATCCATTAAATGCTTGAAGTTTTCTATAGGGCAATAAAAACATAATGACTTTTGAAGAATAAAACAGAAGGATTTAATTACTATCTTGAGTATTACATTAAATATCTTATAAAATTTCATAATCCAGTAGAGCCTTTTTAAACTTAAAATTACTGATTTGGATATATGGCAACATAGATACCACTGCAAAGTCAAAGTTAGTGTTAACTTAAAAGCTTATAAAATTATGAATCAGAAAGTATTGTAGATAACCAAAAAGCCTCAGAGTTGTACATCCTCTAGATGAGGAGCATATTTTGTTTGCTGGGAACCTGAACATTTTTAAGCTTGAATCAAAATGCTACCTTTTGACAATAACCAGTTTTTTTTTTTACTGCAGACAGTAGAGCTGAATCACAGGAGTTCAGAAATGAATTGTAAAAGTGAAGATCAGGCATAAAATTTCGTTCTAGGTGAACAAAAAAAAAATAATCACAACTACAGAACCCCAAAATAAATGTACAAATGTACATACTCTTGTCAGTGCTACAGGAAAGATTCCCCTATGTCTTCTTGTGTGGAGATAGGTGGTGGCTCCATGTGTGCATGTATTAATCTCAGTTCCAGGATTTTGGGTCAGTTGGCCTGTGAGAAGTTAAACATTAGTCCTGGCAGAATACAGCACGCAAGCCACCTCCACACTTCACACTTTGATTTATGGTGTTAACAGAGAGGCCAAAGATGCGAGTAACATGGTGACTGTGCCTGAACTGAGTGCTTTGCTTCCAGGAAAATACTTCACTGCTGAGCACTCTGGTGTGGTCACAGCTCTGGTTTCTCAGCATTTCTTTCTCCCCTTGCCCCAATGTGAAATTGCTAAAAGAAACATTTTGCTCACTACAATTTTATTTACATGGGGTTGTCTGTTACTGTCTGTTGCATCAGTTATAGATGATAAATTAAATATTAAATAAATTAAATAAAAGTTAAATATTGTAGACGGCTATGGCAGGAAAGGTGCAGTTCCTTACAGTCTGAACTACAAGGTAGGGATATCCTGAGGAAATAGTACAGGTGGCAGAAGTCTCCACAGAGGAACGTGTGTGTGCCTTTCGACTCCGGTGGGATTTTTTATCATTCTGGAATCACAGGTGTATTATCCAGAGAAACATAATGCTGTGTAACTCTCCCTCATTTTAACTTTTTTAAAAATTTCTATAGTATTTTTATTCTTTCACCCCATTTAGCTGATCCCCCTCATATCTCTTCATCTTCCTTGGTTTCCCACACCTTCCTATTTTTTTGCCTGCTCTTTCTGCCTTAGCCACTTCTCAGCATCTGGGCTCTGTCCAGGTAGCTGTGGCTCAGTGAGCTGCCTGATCCCAGAGAGCAGGGGGCAGAGCTGGTTCCTTCTCTGGCTTCAGACCCATCAGTTACAAACTGCCCTCAGTCTATCAAATTTGGGATCAAGGAACTCAGAGCCTTGGCCTGCAATGATCTCAATCTTTTCAGTTATCCCAGAAATTAGAAGGAACACTGAAGCATTTGTCCAGACTTTGTGTGAAAATCCTAATACAAACCATGTTGTGCCCTTTCCTGTTTTAATTCTGCTGCTCTAATCTTTATTTCCAGAAGGGAATGATGGATCCCTTATCTCTGATTTCCTCTGTTAACAAGGCTGATTTGAATGACCTTGCAATACTTGGCAGTACCAGATACCTGACCCTTTTTTTAAATGACATTTAACAGTTACTGGAGGTATAATCTGTTTACAGCTCTTAAAAATCTATTTGCTTCATATGAAACTGGTGTCCTTGACCACAGAATGATGGCACAGTAGCAGTTGGCTTTTAATGAATCTAAAGGAAAACACAGGAGCAATGTCACTGATAAACGGAAATCAGATAAACAGGTGCTTATAAGGGTGATGTTCAACAAATTGGGACCATGGAAAAAAATGTAGCCCCATGAACAAGGCCATTGGTATCCAGGAAGCTTGTAACAAAAACAAATCCATCAAATGAGACAGTTTTCCATGGTGGTTATATACGTTTTAACAGCAAAAGAAGTTTCGGGTTATCTCTTGACTCAGAAGTAGGTGTAAAGGACACCAAGAGCAATCTCAGTTCAGCATTCACAGATTAATCAGAACATGGAGCCTCGTGTTTTCATGTGACCATTCATGTAAGAACAAAATCAGCACCTCCAGCATAAGAAGAGAAAAGATCAATGGCTAACACAATGTTCTGGATGTAAGATTACTTCTGCTGTTTCCAGAACATGGTCCCAGTTTGCAGCCTGGAACACCTTCCCATATAGATTCTGGATAAAAGAACACATAAATAAAAGTAGTACCCATGGGTGCCAGAGTTCAAGTCCAGGCTCCTTTAGACTTCATGCTCCTCAGCAGAGCCTCCTACATAGGTCTTAAAAAGCCCAGTGGACCTTCTGCAAGTAAAAGTGCACAGTAATGTCCATCTCCAGTTCATTCTAATTCCGACATTTGCCCTTCTTGATTGTTGTGAGTAGTTGCTAGTGGAGAGTGTAGCTAATGGCTGCAGTTACAGAAATAACTTATCTCGTTTAAACACTTAAAAAGAAGCTGACAGTCCTCACCTTACCAAAACAGGTACCTGCTATCATTCATTAGGTAGAGTGAGGGAGCAGGAAGAATGGAACTGGAAAGGACCTTCTTTTCCAGAATGAGACTATGATTGCTGCCTTCTTCCAGACCTGAAAGTCTATGAGACCTTTTTAGTCTGCAGGAGAAGGTTTGCTCATAACAGACCTCTGACACCTGTTCATGAGGCTGCTGAAACACAGCACTTCACCTTGTAGTTAGGCTTGGTAAGTAAGTAATATCTTCTTCATTTGATTCAGATAGTTAGAAGTCAGGGGGAACCACCAACATAGGTAGCTCAGTTACACAGCTAGTTGCACATGCAACTCCTGCTTCCTTCTCCCTTCAGTTAGACTACATTTCTTTACACTGCATTTTCTTCTACTTTCTGTGCAGTTCAGACTGGCACACGCAGTTCACTTTCAAATGAGGTAGGTTATGTTAGGTTTTATACTTCTTCTCTCCCAGCAGGAGAGAACATTGCTCACCAAGGAAGCTGCACTTCAGGGCTTCTAAAGTTGCCTTTGATTAATACCTTTGCCTTTCAACAGTGAGTCACACTGTTCTTCCCTCCTGTGAAAGCTAATCTTAGTTGTTGTTTTGGGACAAATACTTTACAACTACAGAGTTACTCACTAGCAGTGAACTCAGTGCCTTTCTATTTACAGCAAAGTTCCCACACTCTGTTGTCTTGTGATAGATCTGAACTTCACAGAATCACAGGGGATGGCACTGTACCCTTCTGTGCTGAAAAGAGATTGAGAATAAAACTATGTGATACAAGAAGCAGAGAATTGGTAAAGGGAAACAGAACAGTCTTCTACGAAGATGCTTTGAGTCATGCGAAACTGCTTCTGTGGAAAGGAAGCTAAAGCCCTAAGAAGCTGTGGGCCATTAATTATCCTGCTACCCAAACTCAGGACGTTCTATGTCCCAGATTGTCAGAAGGTCTTAATACACAGTATAACACCACCCTGCTGGAGAAGGGTAATCCATGTAAGGAAGGTAATTGCTTGAAAGAAATGCTCTTGTGGTCAATAATTATGTTGTTTGACTGTAAATACAGACAACTCTATATGCCACAAAGGTTTTGCTTCCTGCTGGGGAAATTATCACTAACAGAGGAGTGCCCACACCTCTGCTACAGGGAAGTATTACACCTATTTAAATGTGTGTGATGGAAAGTAAGTCAGGGTACCAGTACACAACTGACTGTCTTGACTGTAATGACACTGGAACCTATCAACTTCATTTAGAGGTTTGCTCAAACCCCTGCATATGTCTAAGCAGTGCTGGTTGCTACTTTATTCTATGTCTGAGTTATCTGTATATTTTTCCAGGTTAAATGCAGCAGGGTGGCAGTTCAGTCTGAAGACCTCTAATAGCAGGAGAAGGAGAGATCTCCAATCAAAGTGTTTGTGCATTGTGTTTGCTTCCAGGCTAACAAAGGTTTATCAGTGCTGGTTTGGGGCACATGACTCCCACCCTCCTGTGGGACTGTCGTGAGTAGTAGTATTTGGTTTAACTTCTAAGAAACTATACCTCAGATGTGTCTTGATGAGATTGTGCAATGTGAAAAGAGTGGTTGTTTCTCCAGAAACTGGATCATCCTGCTCCCATCTGTTGCTTCTTAGTCAATACTAGTGTTACACCATCAGCTTGATTTACTCAGTTCAGGATAGAAGCCCTTTAAATAAAATATTTATCAGGCTCTGTCTTAACCATTAGCTATTGACATGAGATGCAATCCTGAATTTGATTTTTATGGAGAGACAAATGGTAGCAATGGGGAAAGGTGCAGCATGGTTTGCAAATTCATTTATGCTTTGTTACTAAGAGATTTTACATTCTGAATCTGAGGATCTCTTTCACTCTTGTGGGCCATTGTATAATATCCCTGTGGCATCAGCAGTGTTTACTAACAAGAAAACCTCATGTTACAAAAGAATAAAACATATTTCTATCAGCTGTTAATCCACCTTGGTGGATAAGAAATGGGAAGAACCACGCACATGAGCTCAGCCTGTTCACCAATGACAAGTGTAAGATTCTGAGGGACAGAGTTTTGGTAGTGTGCAGATGGATAATAATTGCTCATTGTGGCATTTTTACTTCTCTCTAAACTTCCAATCAAATACCATTTACTCCTCATCAGAAAAATTCTGGTCTTATTGGTTCCAGATTCCTAGTGCAATGTATTTGAGGTGCAGAAATGAAATAATCTGGGAAGTGAGAACCAGAAAATGTTTGAGTAATGGGCCTAATAGTTACATGTATATTACCAAGTTTTAATCTTTCCAGATCATGAAGCCAAGAGTCAAATAAATTCTAGAATGCAAAATCTAGGAGGTTTTTTCCCCTTATTTTTTAAAAATGCTATAGGTACTTAATGAAGCAGTGCACATCCAGATCGAGCCATACATACATATTCATGTCTGAAGGTCAGACATGAGTCCTCATTCTACAGTTTGCCCAGCACATGAGGAATCACAGCAAAGCACTGACGCTTTCAGGCAAATTGCTAACGAATTTGTTTTGGTGTACAGATACAGAAAGGTCACATGACTTCATGCTGCAGTAGTTAAATCCGACCAGGCAAAATCTGAAACTCTATTTTTGTAAGCCAAACCAGTTTGTAGTGTTTGCTGCCAGGACAGATTATCCAGGTTTGGATCTTGACTAAAGGATTGAAAAATACAACATATGTAAAACTGGTTATGCACTGGTGAAAAGATCTAAGCATTTAAGATGGAAGGTACAGAACAAGCAATCACTTTCTACATGCTTCCCACTGTACCTCCACCCTCTTTGCCCACTTACTTGCCTTTCCCCAAGGGTATTTTACTACAGATGCATCCTGCCCTTCACAAACTGCCCTTCTTTCATGGAGTTTAGTCTCTTTAATAGAACTTCCAAGTCATACTGGTTTGCAGCAGCTCCGTGATATATGCAAAAGAGGAAAAACAGGATCAGAGCCCCATGTTCATGTTTGCTTGTAGCCTAGTGAAAGATTTGAGTTCAGGTCTGAAGAACAAAAAGGCATCACTTGTTTGTTTGTTTTTTGTTACCATTTATAATACATTGCAAAATGTTTCATGGCTTAAAGCCCACACCTTAAAACCTGGTGTTGAATTTGTTTTTCCTTTGATAAGAAAAAAATACCCACTGTGCTTGTACATGTATGAAAGAATGCAAAGTGTAATAACAAGTACAAGTCTTTTAGGCAGGTAGAAATAAACCATACTTACTTTTTTCTAAGATTTTCTGACATACTGAGGCATGCCTGTTACGAAAAAACTGTTCCCTGTTTCTAAAGGACCTCTGCAAGTGTTCTTGTTTGGTAGCTCAGGGCAGAAGTGAAAGTAGAGTTACACTTGCTTTTTGCAAATTATTACACATTTGATCACCTAGGGTTAACCTTGACCAGTGGAGCTGCACTGCTAGGTTAGTGAGGCCTTCTTTGAAAAGCCTGCCTGTGCATTTCCTTGCTTGCAAACAGGCACTCCTGGGCCTGCCTGGAGGGAAGGGATGGAAGTGCCTGCCTCAAACAGCAAGACTGCTGCCCTGCATGCCCAGTCAGTTGCAGATTAGGAGGCATGTTACTCAGAAAGCGCCCAAGTAGCAAGACACAGCAGTGTAACTAACACTCCCCTTCCTCAAAGGTAACAAATGCTTCCCCTTATTCTCTCCCAATGACAGGAGATAATATCTTCTTTGGCAAGTCCAAACTTGACAGTTGGTTAAGGTTTGGTATCTGAACAGATCTCAGAAAGTGTTAGCTTTCTTAGCAAATGATCTCTGAATGAGAATCATCAGAATGAATCCCTCCACAGATTTAGCAGAAAAAGGATAGCTGGTTAGAAAATCCAGGACAAGTCCCAGATGTTCTTGAGTGAGAGTTTATCCTGGCAATTCAGAGCAGTTACTTTTGTCTCTGTCTGGCTGTGCAAGATTATGAAAGAGTGTTCAGCTGTTCTCAAAACACAAGAGACACAACAAAAATAAATGTAAATCCTAAACATTTTCTATGGTACCATTGCTGCAAAGGTTAGAAAACAGTGGTTGAATTACTACGAAGTGACAACTTTTGTGTTATTTTTTCTTGCTGCAATTTCATGCTGAATATTTATTTCCAAAATCTAAAGCAAGGGTTTCTGAATATGACAGAAATAGTTCACAATGAAACAGGATTCAATGCAAGTATAATTTCAGTTTTACTTATTGAAAATAAATGGATTCAATAGTTTGCCTGCTATCAGGACAGAATGACTGTTTATTAGATTAAGATAATAATATAGAAAGCTATGTGCTTACCTAGGATCTTTGTAAAGATACTGAGTGTTATTTACAAGTAACTAAGTTTTAAAATACTGTTATTTCTATGCATTTCATTATAAAAATACTTAACTTTGAGAGAATGGTTACCTGAAATAAAGATTTTTTTTTTTTCTGAGTGGAAATCAGAGCAAATTAATAGAAATGAAACACAAGGACAAAGAAAGGCAGGGTGAACTCTACCAAGTGGTGGATTGTTGCCTTCTAATTGCTGCATTTGGTAAATGTGGAATTTGGTAATTTTCATTAATAAGACTAATGTAAAAATGGAAATGGAAAACTCTTCTGTAAGTAAAATTTATTTTATACTCTCTGAATTATGAAAACTCTTTTAGCAGTAAGATTTTAGATTTTGCCTGAACCCTCACTGAAGCTCACTGGAGATGGAGGATTTTTTTTTTTTAATTAAAATGGTGCACTGACCTCCATGCATGAAAGAGTGAGATGGATGCAAAAGACTAGGGGTCTGCAACACTCCTCATCCCATGGTTTAAAGAACTCCTTCAGACTGTATCTTCTAATCTGTCTCCTTTTGCCTGCTTCCAAAAAGCAGCACTTGTTGCGTCCTTCCAGTCCGATGAACAGAGAGAACGAGCCCTTTGGTCCCTACCTGTCTTGTGAACACTGGTAGAGGGAAGACAATAATGTGGAGCATCAACCCTCTGAACATTCTCTTCTGGGGTCCAAAGAGTCAATGCAACCATCAGCCTTCAGGCTTTTCTTTAAAAGCATGGTTATTAGAAAGATGCCATGCAGCTTTTTATTTTTCTACACTTTCAGGATCCTATCATGCAGATGGAAGCTGTCTGACCCCTTGCCATTCAGTTTGGCTGTTACTGTAAGGTACCAACAGTTCAATCCTGCCTCTGTATACAATCCTGCCATTAAAGATGGTAGGATTATCAGTTTCTATTACAGAAAATGCTTTGAATTCCCTTAGTATTAACTGACATAAATTCCTTCAACCCTTCACAAGTCCTTGCTTTGGACTGTGAATATTTAATTATTTGTGTGAATCTTAGCTCTAAAACTATGAGAAACTTCAGATCAGATAATTTACATTTAAACAATTGGTATTATCTTCTGAGTTATCGATTAATACCTTTTTTTCAGGAGGATATTTGAGTAAGAATGAGTTAAGTGGCCAAATGCTGACTGCTTCCTACAATATACATTCTACATTGATAGTCAGTACTGTCAAATTAATTAAATACATTCTAGTTGTCTCACTAGAAACAAAATAGTACTATAAGCTAGTATTTAGGAATACTTATAGTAGCTTGTAATCTCAACAGAGAAGCACAAGTTACTTTTAAGAAAAATAAAAATTATTAGTAGGGATGTTTTACACAGATTCACATATTGTCCACTGGGATTTTTCAGCACAGTTTGACAGCAAAAAGTGAAATACTTGAGATTTTTTTTTTTTTCTGTTGAGGTAAGATAACTTGGCATGAAAAGTGAAGCTGTTAGAATCTTCTAACACTAAAACATGGGTATTTTTTATTTGTAAGTACACATAGTGCAGCTGCGTCAGGAAAAATAGTCTCCCTCAATTCAAATTATGGTGAATACATAGTTGTGTTTTTTAATAGAAATGTTTATATTTCTTTATTATCACACATCTTCAGCTTTATAATAAACACAACATTTTATTTCCTTCCTTTAAGAGAAGAGATGGCAACCACTGTAAGCACTACATTGTGGAAAGTATTTCTGGCAATTAAAATATATAGAGAGAAGCACTTCCTTTCTGGATCTTATTTTATAATGGAGTATCTGTTTTGCAAACTGAGCTGCTGGGTTTGCCTCCAGGATGCAATGAACTCAACCTAATACTGTAAGAGAAGAAGATCCCTTTTTTCCTTCCATGCTTTAGAAATAGCCATGGAAGGGACCCTGAAGTTTCCTCCCATCTATTCCTAGAGATGCAACAGCATTAGGGTTCTGACTGGATAAACTCCATCCACCTACACACCTGAATTCTCATAAACTTCTCAGCCTTTCACTTGCATCCAAAGAAACATTTATATGGAGTTTGCTAATGAACATTTTCATTAAAGTATATCATTAGATAAAAGGCGCTGTGCTAAAAATTAACTCTGTTTTGTGGGACGCACTCTGCATAGTATCCAGGAAGCAGTCCCACATGAATCAAAGTTTTGGAACCCTGGCTCTAAAATCTGTTCTGATTCTTATTGCTGTGACTAGTGTTTGCTAGTAGCTTGCATTCTGGAAGGCATCTGCCTGTAGCAAGGTCATATTTTGAAGTCAGACCTTGGTAAGATGTGGGAAGAGAAATGTGTTTATTAATGGTGCCAGAGACTGCTGACTCCAGAATAAAACCACATCAGGTAAGAATAATCTTCTCTTAAAAACTCAAAGGACTGAATAACTTTGCAACACACCGAATCTGCCAGCCTTTTCTCTGGAAGGCTAAAACCCTAAATAGACAAATAGACAAACCAAAAATGCAGCTCAGCAAAGAAATTTGTGTCCACAGCAGGGAGTGGGAGAGCACCACCACAGGAGAGCCATGACCTCCTCCCACCTCCCTGAGCCGTGGCAGGGAAGTGCAGCGAGCTGGAAGCAGGCTCTCTGCAGGCCAGGTTGGATTCCCAGCTCCCCACCACCCAGGGGAACACTGGCACCAAGACACCTTTTGCAACCTCAGCTTCTCACGCCTCTTAAAGGTGCTCAAGTGCTTGCCTCAGTGGATGTCCCTGCGTGGGTCTCTTCTAGCGCAGGAAACCCTCCCTGGGATCATTCCCACTCACTCAGCTCACAAAGCAGTGGTTAAGCTTTACATTAATAATTAAACGCTGGTCTGTGTCTTTTTATCCTGGAAGACTAGCTGAGGTCTGCTCATGTTTTTCAATCCTGTCCTTCCTTTAGAGGCTGTTGTACATTGGCACAGGTTACTGCAAGCTGCTGTAGGAACCATTTAGCTCTACTTCATAAAGCACAGAAGATGCACACAAAACAATCACAGAAGGCGAACCACATTGTCAGCCATCATGTGGCACCTGGAAGGATGGTGGTTCTTCTGCCCTAATGATACCAACACCAGCAGCAGGCCTTATGGAATTTTGTCATTTCACAAGATGGGAGACACGGAGCAGAAACCAAGGTGGCAGAGGCTTCCCACTGGCAGCCTCCCAAGAGTTGTAGCAGTTCCCTGACCATTCTGACACAGCATGCCTGGAGGTGCAAAAGCCTTCTGGGCACTTGCAGCGAGAACTGAGCAGAAACCATAGCAACAGTAACCCTCTGTGCAGTATCACCATTTAACTTTGCATTCTGGCCCAGTTTTTAACTTTACTACTTTTAGAGTGACCACTCTGTTTGGGCCTGTCTTTTGGATAGGTATTTTGGCCCAATCGCTTAAAAAAATTATTTATGGAGTTACAGCCTCTTGTATTTTACTTAGATATTCCTGTGTAATATTCTGTAAGACCTTTTATTATACAAGTTATTGTAACCACAAGCCTCCACTCGTAATTCATTATTCACTACACAGATGCAAGGACTAAGATGTTCACTTGGGTTAGGGATTTCTCCTGTAAAGACCTACCAGTTTCATATTTCCTCCAGCTTTTATTCATTACTACAGAATGAATAAAATAAAAAAAAATAAATTATACATCCTTTTTCTTCATGGGATATCACAAAACCAAAATTCTTTGTACACATCAATACAAAATGTAGTCATGGCAGATCTGCTCTGAAAAAATCTTGTTGGACAGAAAGTAATTCAGAAGAGCAGGGTGAGATAAGTGCAAGACAGGTCTGATGCTGCAGAGAGCTGAAAGCTGTACAAATAATTTGCTTTCATCACAAGTGCTTCTGCTTTATGTGGTACAAATTGCCTTTTCTGCTGAACCTGTAGTATGAGCATGAAGTAAAATCCAGACAGA
Organism: Ceyx melanurus; assembly: GCA_024611195.1. Classification (NCBI taxonomy): domain Eukaryota; kingdom Metazoa; phylum Chordata; class Aves; order Coraciiformes; family Alcedinidae; genus Ceyx; species Ceyx melanurus. The sequence continues at coordinate 23,983 of JANHGL010017050.1, forward strand.
TTAAAGGACACAGCCTTACTTTCTACTTGTACTGCCACTGTTCTACTTTTGCACTTCATAGACTACTTTCATATAAAACAGCTGTGATTTTACAGGGCTTCATGCCACAGTGCTCATCATCTCTCCTCCTGATTTGGGTCACTGGCCACAACAATGGGAGAACAGTTAGACAAAACCTCATGGGAGTAAAATGCTTTCAAGGGCTACTTCCCTGCTGACAATCAAGTCTTGTAACTTGCAAAGATACCTGTAAAAAAAAAACAAAACAAGCCAGCAAATACTGTCTATCAGCCCTAGCTGTATATGCTGCATCTTCCCAGAGACCCAAGGCTTTGGTCTGTGATTCCATACCCTTACCCACACTCTCCTGCCTTCTTTAAATCTACCTCCAAAACCATGCTCACTCTTTTCTCCATTTCCTGTATTTTCTGTTCCACTTCTGAAGCTGGACCCAATGTACATGTGGTCTCGTTTTCCAAGACCTTGCCTTTTTTTTTTTTTTTTTTTTTTTTGTATTTATGAGTATCCCTGTATTCCACACGAATACCAGCAAATTTCTTGAAAGCTACAGACAGATACAAATGTTTGCGGCCTTGCCCAGAGTCATCCTGCTCATGTCCTCTTTGCTGTGGATGTTGCCAAATGGAGTAGACCATCAATAGGGCACCCTGGATACCCAAAGCAACAGAGGACCACAGCGCACTCTGCCTTGCACCCATGCACAGCCTACCAGGAGCTATGCTTACATGGACCCCACTAGATAGTGGCATGTCAGGGCTGCTGTGTAGCTCTTCTTGTCCAAGCACATGGTGCATCTCTTGACAGAGGATCCAGATACCAGAAATTAGGTTAAAAAGAGAAACTAGTGAAAAAGCAGCACTTGAAAAATACATGAGCTTCCGTTAGAACAATCCTAGCAAAGAGGGAAATCAGATCAGCAACAGAGCAAAATTAGGGAATGCCTTGTTTTAACTGCATGCACATTTTCTTGGATCACTGATGGAGGGTTGCCATTATCTTCTGTACCAACACTGGGCTTGATCTTGGGCTTTTTTTCTCAGGGTTTTACTGGGCCTCTTAAGCATAATCCTTGCAATGGGACCCTGAAGCAGACCCCAGAGGCATTGAAAAACTACTTGAACTTCTTTTCTGAAACACAATTTAATGTGCCTGCTTCACTGTGGAGAATGATGGGTCTTTTAAAATACAATGGAATATACCAGGTGTTATGGTATGTTATTGAAATTTACTTTGCCAGAAGGTTCCAATATACTGGTCAGAGTGACACAACACAAGCTGCTATTTATGCTTTTAAGCTCTCCTTTCATCAGTAGCTTAATCATCTTCTACTTCAATCAGAGAATTTGTTTTGCAGACGAAGAGTATGTCGGAGAACAGGAATCTTATTCTGAAGGGAAAATATGAAGGAAACCTGCTGGTTTCTGACAGCTTGATCGGAAATGCAAAGGAACCATGGAGAACAGTGCTGATGAAGGAAGTCCAATGCTAATGCTGAAAAGCCATTTGTATTATGTCATGAGTGAAGACTTCTTTATTTCCTGCAGAGATATGTTCTAAAGTCCTGTGTTTCAGCAGTTCTCACAGTGTGTTAGTTGAGAACAACCCAACATGTCTCCTCTTGAATCATACACATATACACCATCTTCCCTCTTAGCATCAACACAAACAAAAAAAAGTCTTTCTGAGTACATAGATGAAAAACAAGAAAAGGCAGTTAGATATTACATAGCTCCTTGAGAAAAATAAACATCAAAACTAAGCACCTGCGGAAAATTATTGCTGTACCATTCTCCCAGAACAATGTCAGAAACAAATCTATTAGAAGATGACGGGTGATGAATTCATGAGGCTTTCTTCGTTTTTCTAATTCAAAAAAATGCAAAATCAGTCCAATATAGTAATGTATTCTTAACCCTCTAGATGGTTTGTTTACAAGTCTTTGATTATAATTGTTGGATGTAGTTTTTCTAGATTTTAGTAAGGCTTTTGATTCTGTCCCTCACAGCATCCTTCTGGACAAGTTGTCCAGCTGTGAGAGAGATGAGCAGTTTATAGAGTGCACTAGGTGTAGTACTGGCTGAACATCAGACCTCAAAGGATTGTCATGAATGAGACTGCATCTAGCTGGAAACTGATCACCAGTGATGTTCCTCAGGGTTCAGTTATAGGCCCTGTTCCATTCAACATGTCCATCAATGATCTGGGTGCAGAAGTTGAATGCACACTTAGCAAGCTTGCTGATGATATCAAACAGGGAGATGAGGGACAAGAAGCCCTTCAGGGGGATCTAGATAGATTGCAACACTGGGCAGTTATCAATGGCACGAAACATAACAAGTCTAAATGCCAGATTCTGCACCTGGGGAGAAGTAACACCAGACACAAGTACAAACTGGGAGAAGAATGTATGGCAGCCAAGGGGCCAAACTGCCCCTGGCTGCATCAAACACAGCATAACCAGCTGGGCAAGAGAGATAATAATCTCACTGGGTATGCAGCAATGGTGCAGCCTCACCTTGAGTACTGTGTGCATTTCTGAGCCTCACAATTTCAGAAGGATGTGGAGGTCCTTGAATGCGTCCAGAGGACGTCAACAAAGCTGGTGAAAGGGCTGAAAGGTGGGACCTTTGATGAGCATCTGAGGACTCTGGGTTTCTCTATTTTGGAGGAGGCTGAGGGGTGACCTCATTGCGCTCTACATCCCTCTCTGAGCAGGTGAATTCACAGGTTCACAGGTTCACAGATTCCCAGATATTAGGGGTTGGAAGGGACCTAAAAGATCATCTAGTTCAACCCCCTGCCAGAGCAGGATCACCTAGACCAAGTCGCCCAGGAACAGGTCCAGGCGGGTCTTAAGTGTCTCCAGAGATGGAGACTCCACAACCCCCCTGGGCAGCCTCTTCCAGAGCTCTGGCACCCTCACTGAG
>JANHGL010017054.1:0-46236 GCA_024611195.1 Ceyx melanurus
GGGACACTGGGCTGGGTTGCGGGAGGTGTCCTCGGGACCGATCCACCTGTCCCCACACACTGGCATCACCTGTCGGGGAAGGAAACTTCGGGAATGGGCAGCTTCGAGACAAGGGTTGCTCGGCGTAGGCCTTTAAATGCGTGTGGTAATTAAGCATGGGCACAAATCAGAGATGAGCCTGTTGAGGTATCCGGCAGTGAGCTCAGACTGGGGTTCGGGGATCGTAGGTTCTGGGATTTCTCAGGCTCGAGCAGCTTTGACCCCACTCGGTCACATTCCTTGCGGGTTCTTGCCCTGGTGCTTAGAGTAAATACATGAGGCTTACGGCAGAGAGTGTTATGCACTGGTGGCTGAAAACAGCTGAACTCTTCGAAAGAAAATCTTTTTGAAGATAAAGAGAGGGATATTTTTTTTTTCCCACTCAAAGGGTACAGTGTTACATCTAGCATCTTAAATTAGATGCTCCTTGGGTGTTACTGGTATTTCCTGCTTGTATAAATGCCATTGCTCAAATTAAATAGTTTTGGATGGCTTGTGCCAAATTATTTGTGACAGTAATTGATAGATAAGCTTTTCAGTGTATTAAAATTATGAAGCTTTCCCTTTTCTGCTTCCACCTCAGAGGCCAAAAATGCCAAAGAGGTGGCCCAACAGAACACAGAGGGAACCCAGCCACCTACTGGCCACCCACCCACTGGTGCTAGCCAGAGCTCTGCTACCAAATGCCCGTTTCTGGCAGCTCAGATGAATCACAAGAACAGTAATGTTTTCTGCAAAGCCAGCCTAGAGCTCCAGGAAGATGTGCAGGAAATGCAGGCAGACAGGAAAGGTAAGTATTCTGGGTGGTGAAGTGGTGGTTCCTTCTGAGAGCCTGACTTTGCTCTAGAGTGTGTGAAGTTCAGCAGCTACCGCTTAAATGATGTGGTTGGGATTATGGGAGACCACATTAAAAAGCTGTTAGAGAATGTAGGTGTTCATGGCATACCTGGAGTACCGTGCAATGTTCCCCATGTGGTTTTGGTGTGGGAATACTCTGTGATGCATTGTGATACACTGCCTCTAAACATGTAAATCAAACTGTTAGGCTTGGACTCAAGAAGTGGATGCTTAGAAATGAGTTCTTTACTAGGATGGGAGTATAGACAAAGATGGTACGTCCACAGAGACAGAAGAAGCTGCATCCAGGTACTAGGCAAGTACCAGTACAAATCCAAGGTGGAATGCAAGTAAATGCAGGGATCCTTTTTGTTAATGGAACTCTAGGGTGTTGGCTGGCTTTCAGTCCTCACACGGAAGTGCTGTTCTTCAAAGCCTTTCCATCAGTATCAGTAAAGTTATACCTCTGTCTCAGGAAACTTATTTTAGTACTGTGTTTTCTGTGGCATAGCTTTAAGAAAATCTGTGCTACCTGAACAAAACGGAAGGAAAGGAAGCGGCTCACTAGTATTCTGCCTTCAGTTAGGTTTGTACCAGCTCTTTCAGAGAAATGCTGTAGCAGTATAGAGTGCTTTTCTGAGCCATGATGAACTAAATGCTTTGTAAGGAAATTGTACATTGTGTTGTCATTGATTAGCCTTCAGTTGTCATTGAAAAGTTTTCCTTTTGTCTCATACAATGCAAAATTGTAAGCAAGTAAAAGTTGATACTGACAGGAGACTGTAGATTCAGGAGCATGCTTCCTAAAGAATTAAGAGTTAGAAGTTACTTAATGTTTTCTTTGCTGAGGTCTCAAATTGCATCAGGGGAGGTTTAGATTGGATATTAGGAAGGAACTCTTTACTGAGTGGTTAGGCAGTGGAACAGGCTGCCCAGGGAGGTGGTGGAGTCACCATCCCTGGAGGTGTTTAGAAAAGTACTGGACCTTGCACTTGAGGATATGGTCTAGTGGTTAGATGTTAGGATGAAGGTTCAACTTGATGATCCTAGAGGTCCTTTCCAATCATTATAATTCTATGATTCTAAGTCAACTTATTTTGTTACAAAGTGTTTGAGCTCACTGGAATTTATTACAATGTCTTTAGGTACAGAATTTGCCAAAATATCAACTACCTCTACTGTGAGGAATACTGAGACTGAGGGAGAAGAGCAGAGTGGCTTGCTCAAGAAGTTTAAGGATATTGTGCTGAAGCAAAGACCAGAAAGTGTCTCCCATCTGCTTCAAGATAACTTGCCAAAATGTAAGGTTGTCTGGCAAAACCCCCACTGGACTGGTCTCTTGTGGTTATTTCCTGTATACTTAAGTGTCTGTTTAATTTCAGCTGTATCCACCTTCCAGTATGATCAGTTCTTTGAGAAGAAGATAGATGAAAAGAAGAAGGATCACACCTACCGAGTATTCAAAACTGTGAACCGAAAGGCCCAGATCTTTCCCATGGCAGATGACTACACTGATTCTCTGATCACCAAGAAAGAGGTGTCTGTCTGGTGCAGCAATGACTACCTGGGGATGAGCCGTCACCCTCGTGTATGTGGAGCAGTTATGTGAGTAGTGTCATCTTCTTAAGTAATTTCCAGCTATAATGCCCTGAAGAAGCTTTTGTGGGAAGGCTTCTAAAAATTTGATTTCTGTACTGTGCTGCATAAGATGCTTCTGACATTATTCTTGATATATAATTAAGCTTGTGCTCGTCTCTTGAGCTGGCGTAGGTGACTTGGTGTTTAGCTCTAGGGCAGCAGTACATCTTTCAGTTACTGACTCTGCTCCTTGGATTCTCCTTAGAAGCCCCCAGGTGTTACCAGATAAACTGTATGGTATAGGGCAGCTATAGGCAACTGATTTCTTAGCTTATTGGATGGATTCCTGAGTTGTACAAGTTGCTCAAAGACCTTAAACTTAACACCCGCTTCTTGGAGCTGTTCCCTTTTTAGAACAACAATAATTAGGTACTAGAGTGCTTTTGGCAGTGATCCTTCTGTATTCATCTCTGTGTTATGCAGCAATGCTTAATGCTTCCCTTTGGGCCCTCCGTAGGGATACACTGAAACAACACGGTGCTGGAGCAGGAGGCACAAGAAATATTTCAGGAACAAGTAAATTTCATGTTGATTTGGAAAAAGAACTAGCTGATCTTCATGGAAAAGATGCAGCACTGCTGTTCTCATCATGCTTTGTAGCCAATGACTCCACTCTCTTCACTCTAGCTAAAATGCTGCCAGGTGAGATCTCAAACTGCACCCACAATTTATCACAACACAACCCTGCCCTGAGCAATTGGAAGCATATTTTACAAAAAGGTTTCATCCTACTCTATCAGCAGGGTATGGTTGGTTTGTTTTGGGGTTTTTTTTAATGCCATATCTAAGTCATGTTAAATTAATGTAAATCGTAGCAGCCAGTTTTGATCTAGGAGCTAGGAAATGTTGAGGGGTTAGACAAAAAGCAATCTTGTATTTTAATTCCACCTGAAAATGAGGAAGCAGGAAGTTCATACTTGTGGGTGTGGACTTCTAACTTCAGAAGTTAAGAGTATTAAAGAAAAATATTAAGGACTTGGAAAAATTTTTCTGTATTTCCTTAAGTTCAAGTTTGTGTTAAACACTTAAACCTTAAATATTCTTGCTTTATGATCCGTATCTTGCTCTTTTGATCAAGAGCATTACTTTCTAGAACATGCTACCCTTGTTTCCTGAACACTTCCCCATACATAAAGGAATTCTGGGAATCTGTTAATGCTTTCTATACCTAAAGTGTAACTGGGCTGTTTCCTTAGGCTGCGAGATCTACTCAGATTCTGGAAACCATGCCTCCATGATCCAGGGGATCCGTAACAGCAGGGTGCCAAAACACATATTTCGCCATAATGATGTCAACCATCTTCAAGAACTCCTGGAGAAGTCTGATCCATCAACCCCTAAAATTGTTGCATTTGAAACTGTTCACTCCATGGATGGTAAATTGACATCTTCTCTTTTCCTTTCTGTCCAAGTGCCCAAATAATATATTTTAAGTTTAAAAGTATATAGTGCTATAAAAATTTACATTAAAATAGTCTTCTGAAGTGCCTGGAGTCCTGCAGGTACTTCTAGGATTTATCAAAGCTGAGTGCAGGGAATCCTAAACTGCCTTTTTCTGCTTTGGTTCCTAGGTGCAGTGTGTCCTCTGGAAGAGCTGTGTGATGTGGCCCATGAGCATGGGGCAATCACTTTTGTGGATGAAGTGCATGCTGTGGGGCTGTATGGAGCTCGAGGTGGGGGTATAGGAGACCGGGATGGAATCATGCACAAGATGGACATTATCTCTGGAACACTTGGTATGCACTGCCTGGCACTGCTACAGAAGCTAAGGCAGCAAAGCTTCTGAGCAGACAAATTAAGTGGGTTAACTCAAAATCAGTCTATTCAGTTGAACTTGCTGAGGGCTATTAGGGGATAGGATTTTTCAGAAAGCCCAAAGGATTTAAGTATGCCCCACAGTTTGAAAAGCTTGTGTTTAAGCTACTTAACTTTTTTTGTAAGGCAGTGTAAGGTAGCTTTGTTTGGAGTTTTGTTTTCTTTAAACAAGCTAGCAAAAAGTCCTCCAGTGGTGTATTACACAACTCAATAGTAAATTCAGGTGAGAATGCTAGCAGGGTAATAATCTATATTTAGCACTACTTAGTTCTTTTATGTGAAATGGAGTGTCCCTAATCTAGAAACCTGAGATGGGGAGTTATGTAAAGAGATTTGGCAAGAACTGAAGCAACTGCTATTATTTGAATAGAATGCAAGCTTAGAAATAAGTTCACTGCTACAAATTGGAAAGTTGTCTAAACAGCTTTCAAAATATAAAATTTACTAGTAACGTTCACAGCTTTGAAACTTAAAATCCTGACTTGCAGCCTCGTAGAAATATCAGCATTCACCAGGCACCCTGGTTTTATCTGTGGGTCTGCTCTGGTATGTGAACCTTTGGAAAGGGGGACTGGCATTGACCACACAATCCCAGTAACAACCCTCTGTGCTCTTTAGGAGCATAAGCTATTTCTAGCATCTCTGAAACAGATTATTTTAAATCTGCTGAGAGACTTAGTGTTGATCACTCAGGGTCACTACTGAAGTCTGTGTTTGGTGATTGGGCTTATAAGGTCTTCCCAAAAATCAAAACCTCAGTATTTGAGAGAACCTTTGCTGTAGAATTACTAGACCCATGTTACCAGGACTGGCTTAAAAACAAAGCTGTAACATGTGCTGAGTAAATACAAGATTAGCAAGAGGGGGGAGAAGAATTGGTATCTGCCATAACTATGTTAAGTATGTAGTTAAAGTAACTCATAGATGTTCACTTGAAGGAACATAATACTTCAAGCTATTCTAACACATGCAAGGAGTAAGCTTGCTTCCTTCCTTTTTTTCCTCAGGCAAAGCATTTGGTTGTGTAGGGGGCTACATCTCCAGCACTAGTTCTCTGATAGACACTGTTCGTTCATATGCTGCTGGCTTTATTTTCACAACATCCCTGCCGCCCATGCTCCTGGCTGGGGCCCTGGAATCGGTCCGGACCCTGAAGAGTGCTGAGGGACAAGTGCTGAGGCGCCAGCACCAACGCAATGTGAAGCTTATGAGACAGATGCTGATGGATGCAGGGCTTCCTGTGGTTCACTGCCCCAGTCACATCATTCCAATAAGGGTGAGTCCTCAGGACAGCAACACAGGACTGTGGAGCCTCTTTTCCTGTCCATGGCAATAATACACCCTTAGGTATTGACACTCACAAAGCTCAGACCTGCCCTGCTATTCAGCAGTGATGTTTTAAAAGTCTGGCTCAAGCTGACCTCAGCCTGCTATAAGTGCTGTAAAGCAGAATAAAGCATATAAAAGCCACAGAGAGCAAGGAGACTGGTAACTTCGTAGTAAAAAGAGTTCATATAGAAGCAGCTCTCTGGCTAGGATGTAATTGTTTGCTCACATCCAGAGAGCTCACAGCACAAGATTTTGGGTCTTCTTTCTGATCTATGTGCTACTTAGTGGCACAAGGAAGAGTACCAAGTCCTGTTTGATTCTTGTGGCTAGTAGCTATCTTGGGCTGACAGTTCTACCTTTTTGCATACTTTAGTTGATCTTGTAACTTAATTTTGAACTTCAGGTTGCAGATGCTGCTAAAAATACAGAGATCTGTGACAAGCTGATGAGCCAGCACAGCATCTATGTCCAAGCCATCAACTACCCCACAGTTCCCCGTGGAGAAGAGCTGCTGCGTATTGCCCCTACACCTCACCACACTCCTCAGATGATGAGTTACTTTCTTGGTGAGTGGCTTTTTGCATCAGTGCACTGAAAATACTGTGTTTATGCAGTCTTTATGCTAAAGGTGAGACTAGGAAACACTTTGGTTTTAGGTGTCACTAATTGGACAATGTCACACACATAGTACATACTTCTGCACGTAACCTGCTTTGAGCATGACATGTGAAGGCCAGTGCACTGCAGCCTAGAACAGTGTACAAGGCCAGTACAGTTTTGTAGCAGAACTGTCTGGATTGCAGCTATCTCAGCTGGAGCTCTGCCTGTGCACTGCCCAAACTGATCTTAATTTGTTACATGGGGTCCAAAGAAATCTACCTTCCTTGGCTGAGCTGTTAACCTCTCTTAAACACAGATTTGTCCAGGGAAAGTAGCTACTTGATCCTGTCAGAAGAGGTAGTATGAGGATAGCTCAGACTTAATTGCATCCCAGTCACCTCACTCAAAGGTAAATTATGTCACAATGAATCCCTATTATCCCTCTTTATTTGTGAGGAGAATAGGTATGCTGATACTTCTGCTTCTCTAAAGTAATCTACTGTCTTAAGCCTTGATGAACTTTTTTGTTTGTAACAGAGAAACTGCTGGCTACATGGCAGGATGTTGGTCTGGAGCTGAAACCACATTCATCAGCTGAATGCAACTTCTGCAGAAGACCTCTACACTTCGAAGTGATGAGTGAACGAGAAAGATCTTACTTCAGTGGCATGAGCAAACTAGTATCTGTCAGTGCATGAAAGTAATGATGTCAGTTGTATTCCTGTCTAGTTGTAGTACCCAGACAGTAGCATTTTTAAACTGCTTAAGTATTTTAATCATAGTTGAAGCACTAAGCTCTGAAAATAAATTTCCAGAGCCATTATGTCCAGTTGTTTGTTTGCTTCTCTACTTCTGTAAGTGAGAGTGGTTGGAAGGGCATCTTCTATAATAAACTCAATGTTCTACAAGTTAATGCCCTTCAGCTGAAGTACTGGCTGCTCAATGAGCATATGTCAGAACAACTTCAGTAGTGCTTCTTGGTGTGCTACAGGAGATGAGTTTACTTGCAGAAATAGAAGTGGTCTTTATAGCCCCTCAGGAGCTTCTACCTGAAAGCTTTTGAAAATACCCAGGTATACTACATATGTATTAAATATACACTACATTAACACTTAAGTGTGACTGCTTAAGAAATGTTGCATAAGCAGTTTGCATGGCTTTTTTGCTTTTTTTTTTTTTTTGAGACAGGCAATTAGAGTGGGCTCTGCTAGATGCTGTCTCCCTTTACTGCCACATTCTTCCTCTGTAGTTTTGTGCACAAGTATTCCCCTTGGGTGTTCAACATGGTGCTCACCAAGAAGGAAAAAAAACACTGGCAGGATTTAATACTTTGGGAAAACTTGACAGAAAACCAAGGTGGCAAGGGGGTGTAGTGTCTGGAAAAGGAAGGCATATTTACCTTCATGAATAGAAGGGGCATGCTTTTCACAGAGGGAAGTAATTTTCCAATTTTCCACATATTCAGAGGTCAAAGTGGGTGTGAAGTCTAGAGCAAAGAACTAAACTGCTTCATTTGTATACAGGCATGTAAAATAACTTCTGCAGTCTAGCATCACCTCACTGAACAGCTTCTCTGTCCAGGTACTCATGTTTTCCAGATGTGTCCTAGCACTGCCTGCTTTTGTCACACAGCCGTGATCTGAGGCTCCTATTGAGGATCCATTATCACAAATAACCACATCTTGGGAATATAGGAACCCAGATTAAAGTAAAATCATCAGCTCCATCAACTGGAAGCCACCAGTCATTTAACCACATATTGAAGCACACTGCTGTTCTTAGAAAAATACTTGTCTTCCTAAGCAGTGAAGGTACTTTTAAAAAAAGCCCTTTGCCAGGCAGTCAGGTGGATACTGCCACTGTCCTGTGCAGATGTTCTGTAAGTAGTTGCCTCCCTTCAAGCTACAGGATTGAACACTAATGTAGCTCCATTACTAAGCGACACAGTTGAAGTGGCAAACCCAACACCCACTGGGTTGTCATGTGTGCAAGTGGTTGCAGTGCTTCTCAAGCAGATTAACCTTCACGTGCTGTAACATTATCCTGATCTCACAGAGGCAAGTTCAGTGCTACTTGAGAAAAAAAAACCCCAATGCTGCACTCTGAAGTCCTTCCCTTGCCACGAGTGATTTGTGGTATGAAACAATGAATTTGCGTATCCATTACAGAGCCTCTCATTTTACATTATATATTACTATATTAACTTGATGCAGCAACTAGAAGACATATATCCTACATGAATCTCTCCTAGAGCAGTGTCCCTACCCTGTAACTTGCCAGCTTACACTAGCATTTTGGCACTGAAATCAGTGGGAGGACATGCACATAATACAGGACATAGCATCTAATATATAGCCATAATCTGACAGCACAAGGTTACTTGCCTTTCTAGTTTCTTCACTGAAAACATTTAGAATTAAGTCAGCACATTTTATAAAACCACTTTCTTGTGTTCATAGCAGCAGCTCTACTATCTGTACTGCAAGGAAGAAGAAATAAGATACAGAAAGGGTACCAGCTATCAGAAATCTTTAAATGCTATTCCAGATTAGTCACAAGAGAGAACCAAATCCCAAAATTCAAAGCTAACAACCTTTGAAATGACAGGAGCACAACTAACCTTGGCACAGGGCAGTTGGTACCTCTGCACTCGTTAACATCAGATGTGACAACTTGTCTTAAGTTGTGGTGCTGGCAAGCAAAGGTGTGAAAGCAGAACCAGCACACAGCAAGAGGCAAGCAGAAGTCCATCACTTAACTGCAAAAAGAATACAAAGTCAATGATGCAATAGCAAGCATATTTTTTTCCCCAATAATTTCAGAACAAAAACCAAAAACATGCATATTGTTTCCCAGCAAGCAAAACTTGAATGGCATGTTACATGAGGAAGGATGGTTATATAAACTTCAGTTTGGTTTCTGGTAAAATAATAGAGGAAGTAATCAGTAGATGTTTAAAAGTCTACACAGATGGTCTGTGGCAGACTAAGCAAGAAAAAACCCAGCTGTAAAGCCATGGCTAACGTTTGTCTGGGACAAAAATAATTAATCTAGCTGAACATTGCATCACCCTGAACTCATACCCTCCTTCACTTCTCAACCCTACACTACAGAAAAACTTCCAGGAAGTACAGGGGAAGCAATAATGTCCCAAGTGCAAACAGGAGGACATGCTTCCCATCACTGGGAGGTGGCATCAGGAGGGTACTCTTCCTCCCATAGTAAGGTTCTGGTGCCGGGCTATGGTGTCCTCTACCCTGTCTGCAGCACAGTCCCACTGGGCAGAAACTGTTGATTAGCAGAACTGCTAATGTTCATGAAGCTTTTGGTAACCTTGGTTTTCCGCTAAGCCCCTCACTGTGAGCTGTAGGTGATTAGATATCACCCATGATCTCAGCCCAGAGAGAGGAAACCAGCATCACAAGCTCATGACCTTCATTTCTTTAGCAAACTGGACTAAAAATAGCCTGTCACACGGGTCAGCTTCTTCCATCAACAGGGCCTTGCTGCAAGGAGAGGGAGGATAAGGATGCTGTCACAGCTGCCAGGCTGAGTGCTCCCACCACCACATGATGCACAAGGTGTTCATTTTATTTGCCCAGCCCTGGCTGCCCCTTGCTGAAACACTCTTGCAGGGAAATAAATGCCCTGAAAACCATTCCTAGCACTTTGTCCTCGCTTCTGCTTCCAGCCATAAGTCTGTGCTGTTTCCCAGACAGTATTAGTAGTTGTAATAATAATAACAGGAGCATTATTAAAACCACCAGATTCACAGCTGTAATATCCCTGGTGCCTTGCACCCTTTTATTTTGAGGCCCATTTCTCACACTGAACCTCTAAGCCCTTGCTTGGTCTCCCAGCCCAGGAAGGACCACACAGCCCATCTCTGTCCCCCACAACAGGGCTTTAAAAGCCTCAGGAACTCCCTGATACCTGCAGCTTAGGGAAGGGGCTCCCTCCTGGAAATGGGTATTTCAGAGCCCATGCTGATGGCTCACCACATGCATTTCCTTGGGGTGTGTTTAGCTTCCAAAAGGCCTTTCTTCTTCTGCTTCCAAAAAGTAAATCTGTGCTTTACTTCTCTGAAACATCCAGCCTGAATTTGTGCTCCCTGCAGGACCCACTGCCTTTCATAGGCTCCAGATGTACACACACAACCAGTCTCACACTGGACACCAACAGCACAACCAAATAACCATATGGCCAGTCTAAATCTTCTGCTTTTCTTTTATTCAAACAGGCTACCTAGCTCCACATCAGTCTAGGATTATGTCTTGAACTGACACTCACTTTTAGATAATACTTAAAGCATTAACTAAGCCTTAATTCATCAGGAATACTGTTCATACCCCTGCCTGAAGGACTAGGCAGCAATAGGACAGACGGGTGGTGGCATTATAGGCAGAAACATACTGTTAATGCAAGAAAACATCCAAGCTGCCAGAGATCATCAGCCCTGCCTTTCTCTCAGGGCCTTCACAGAGCAGAAGGTGGCAACCAACATACCATGGCTGGGGTTTTCCCAAGGGTAGCCCCTGGGCCAGAGCTGCTTACCCAGCACCAGAATGCCTGGGCTCACAGTTATTTAGGACATTCTGTACCCCAGCCACTCTCCAGCCTGATCCCAAACCCTCATCATCTCCAGGGTCCCTCCTTCCCCCTCCTAGACTTGCACAGTCCTGAATATACTCACACCCTTGGGTAATGGCCATTCACTCCTGGCTGCTTCTTCTCCCTGCCATTTCCCAGTAAGGCTGTGGGCTGGGCACAGAGCTCTTAAGAGGGTGGAGGGCTCGTCTTCCTTTCCCAGGGGCACCTGTGGTTTCACAGCCCAGATGCCTGGCAGTTCTTTTAACTCACACTTTCAGCTTATAACCACGTGTAATTCCTATGTATTTCCTTTTTCCCCAGGAACCAGGGGAGCAGAAGGAGTCATCTCCTCTGGTATTTTGTACTTTGCACTATTTCGCCTGGGAATCCCATAGGGAAAAGTATCCTAGTCCCATCCTTTGCCCTGCAGCTCAGTTGCGAGTCCTAAAACACGTGACTGCTTGGTCTGGCCATGGAGATGTTCAGCCACATGCACTTGCAGCTGCCTCCTCTTTCTGAAGCTGGCTGTGTCCTGCTGCTGCCTGCCTGGGCAAACACCATGAAGGGGTGGCCTTGTCCCCTGGCACACCTGGCCTGAGGTGGCACCAGCATCTGCTGACCAAACACAGGTTTCCCAAGCATCACCCAGAGCTTTTAGTACACTGCATATGGTGGCTCCTAGTGAGAGCTGCCACCCTGGGCCACTGGTGCTGCCCACTTGCCCACACCTGCACCCAGCGCATTGACACCTAAGCCAGGTGAGGATGTAAGGCAGGATGGCATGGAGGATGGGATGGGAGGGGAGGGGAGGGGATGGGATGGGATGGGATGGACACCCAGCTGGTGATCTGCAGCCCTTGGGCTGTTCCTGGCCATCTCCCCCCTGGCCACAAGCCATCATCCTTTGGCATTGGGGAGCTTTCAGGTGGGGATGGTTACACTGACAAGAGGACAGGGGCACTGAGGGAGCAGGCGGGGAATGGGAGGCACCCCTTACTCTCCTTCAATACTTGGTCAAGTTTAAAAATTACCAAGCACAGAAGGGGAGGAGGATATGAAGGAGAAATGTGAATGAGCTTGTCAAACAATTTTGGTGGTGTCCATGCAGCAGAGCCCCAAGCTTGTGCAAGCCCCAGTGGGTTCATTGCAAGACCCTGTTTGAGGCCAGGATTGTGTTGACACAGTGGACAGGGAAGCTTTCTGCTGGGAAATCTGCTCAGGACACCATATTAAACAAACAAACAAATAAACAAACAATATTATATCAGAATTGCAGCTTAGCTCCTCTGGGCAAGGGTTGGTGAGGCAGCAGCTTTTGGTGGCTGCATCACAAGCTGGGACATGCTTCCTGCTTCTCCATCAAGACTATTGTGAAATTCAGACCCCCAGTCCAGGTGGAGTTAGATTTTGGCTGTTGGTCTTTTGTTGGATGCTGCAGAACTGTGGCAGGGTAGCTGCTCACCACCAAGGGAGATGTGGAGTCTGGTCTGGGAATCTCTGCCTTGCCATGGGCAAGGAGAAGGATGTGGGCAGACCCCATAGTCTTCCCCACTCTTCTCTTGGCTCAGTATCTTTCTGCTTTCCCTTCCCATCACCACATGGGAATTCACCCCAGACAAGGGAACAGCTGCCCCAGGCAGCAGCATTGCAGCCTGACAAAATCATCACCAGCCTTTAAAAAAGGAAAGTTGGGCTGAGCAGAGATGACACCTGCAGACAGCTCTAACTCTGGACATCACTGGAAGGGTCCAGCATTAATACCTCTACTGGGCATTACAGGATTGTCCCAGACACATGGATTAAAGCATAAATGCCCTTGGGGGTAGTGAGGGCTGGATGTGTCCACGGTCAGCAGGCTGTGATGGTTACTTGTTCCCAGATAGCAATGGCTGAGCAACTTCCATTACAGCTCCAGTGCCCATGGCTGCTAAATGACCAATCCTGGGGAACCCAGGGGACCTGCATGGAGCATCAGACTGTTTTAAAAATACTTTATTCTTTAGAAAATACAGCGTTCAGTACAGTGTGCTCTGCTCCCCCCCAGCTTCAACAGCCCCACCGCCCACTCCACTGAGGTCAAGGCAACGTCGGCACGTTCTTCCACCACAGCGGGAAAGCAGAGGGCAGGTTTCACCAACCCTGTTTCCATCTTCCTGGGCAGGTGGGCAGCCCTTGAGACCTCACTGGTACCCAGCAGCAAAGCGCTCTCCCCATCAAGCCCTCAGTGAAGCCTAATTTGCAGTACCAAGTTGACCCTTGGAGCTGATGATGGCCCTTGGTGGCTGGGGACGTCCCTGGGGGACACACAGGGGCTGTCAGGCTTCCCCATATGAGGATTCAGGGGTAGCCCATGTCATCTTCAAGACATGGGTCTGTCCCAGACCTGACAGCCAGCAGAAAATCCAGGGGTTGGATGGTGGAGACTAGGGCAGTGAAGTGGGGAGATCAGGGCTCAGGGTCCCTCTGGCTCTCATCCTAAACAAGGATGAGGCTGTCAGGCCAGTAACAGCTTCTTCCAAGTGGAGAAGCCTTACTGGGGGAGGTTCAGAAAGAGGATGCAAACATCATCCAAAGGTAGTCACCTTTCTCTAGGACCAGACTGAGCTCATGACTCTGGGAGGACCTTGCACCTCCCACTGGCCTTTTCCACATACAAGCTCCTACCAGCATAGCCCAACCTGTGGGGAGGGGACTTTCCTGCACCATGAGGGGGTGCGGGGTTACTCCAGACATGGGGCAGAGGGTCCTTGCACACCAAGAGGACAGCGGAGCAAAATCTGGGGGCTGTGGGAGCAGAGAAAGAAGCATTGTCTCTTTTCAAACAGGAATCCCCGATGCCATCCCCTTCCCTTTGCATAGAGCAGCTTGCAGGCAAGCATGTCCTTCAGGCACCCAAGGGGACACCAAGAGCAGTGGTGTGGCCCCGGGGGGGAACAACAGCAAGGCTGGGGGACACAACCCTGCTGCTCCCACCCTAGACTGGCAGCCCCAGGGCTTGCACAAGGACGCAGGGAAAAGAAACACCGACAACCCTGAACCCTCCCCAACACTATTCCCCAGGTGCAAGAAGCCATCCTGATGTTTAAAAAAGGAATGAAATAGGAAAGAACAGGGGAAAAAAATAAACAGGCTGAGATGGAAGGAAAGATCCCCAGGTCAGCAGAGAGGAAGCTGGGAAGCACCATGGGGATGCTGTCTGTTCACCCGCCCAGTCCTGCGGGATCTAACTGTCCTCGCCATTCTCGCCCGGCCCTTTGATCAGCCGCTTCTGTCCTCGTTTCCCCACAGGCCCCTTGGGCTTGGCGAAGGCCTGCTTGAAGGCATGCTGCTTGGGGTGCACCTCCTCATAGAGGAACTCCGCCGTCAGCTCAGCTCCATCGTCGATCTCGATCTGCACCGGGGAGCAGTAAGCAGCAGTTAGCAGCTCCCCAGGGTCTTGATACCCACCTCTGGGGCACCAAACTGCCCCCAAGCCCACCAGTGGGGTAGGACCAAGGTTGCAGCACAGTCCCTGGCAGACGCCCAACACAAGTCTCTGCTCCATCACCTCTGGGTGGGCTCAAACCTACCTTCTTGGCTATCTCCAGGCAGAACTCCTGCTCCACGGTGTCCAGCAATCGGCTCTTGCAGCTTGAGTAGAGCATACGCTCCTTGATGCTGCATTTGTACCCAGGCATGGAGTAGACAAAAACTGCGAGAAGAGAGTAGGACTTGTGGCACTGCCCAGGCTCATGGCCCGGTAGTACCGGGCAGCTGCATCCCACCCTGATCATGGCATTTCTAGCCCTGAGAATCCCCATTCACTCAGTAACAGCAGGTGAGCCATCCCATCCCATTGTCCCCAAATCTCCCCTGGCTCTGGTGCACCTGCAACTCAACAGCTGCACAGATCCTCCACAGCAGGACTTAGAGAGCTCCGCACTGCACCTGGCAGCTTCTTTCAGCACCAGAGGACTTGCCAGCACCCACCAAAGGGGGACAGTGGGTGGGAACCAACTCAAGATCTCTCGCTGCATCATCCCCATCTCCATTCCCATCCTTGTGCAAGCAACAGTCTGGGGAGAACAGAGACCAGCACAGGCCCTAACCAGCTGTTCCGGTGCCAAGGCACTCACCAACAGACTCCAGGTAGTCTCCCTCGTGCAAGTGCTTGTACAGGAAGAAATGGTAGCGGGCCGAGTCCTGGGGGATCCTGTTGGGTAGGTCAGTGATCTCTGTGGGGCTTGTGTGCACCAGGTCAATGGTTTCTCGCTCCAGATCCAGCTTCTGATGGACAGAGGGGGTGGGGGAGCAGACAGGAGTGAGAGGCAGCAGCAGGAGGCAGGAGGAGTGGAAGAGCCACACAAGGGACCTACCAGCTGAATGTAGTTGATTTTCTTCTGCTTGAGTGCCTGGATGGCCTGCTGGGCATCCAACTGCAGGGGAAAGGCCAGGCCCTGCAGGGTCTGGTGCTTGCTCTCCACGCTGATCTCTGTCTTCACCTGAAGATGGAGACCATGATGAACATCAGGACAGAGACTGGCAAACAGAGGGGAAGGGAGTGGAAGGAAAACCAGATGGTGCCACAGCAAAAGGCTTCACATCCAAGGAGCCGATGGACACCCAGGTCACAAGGACTGGCATTAAACCACTGAAGCCAGGCTCAGGGCAGTCGCCATATCTCTGTACTGGGAGATCACCTGGCCCCAGCCATGCACCCTTGTGTCCCACTGCTTCACACCCAACAAAGACCAGCACAGAAATGATATTTCCCATCAAGTCCCTGACAGGGCTGCTGTGACCAACACTGTCATGTGTCCATCTCTGTCTCTGACCACAACCTGCAGGTGATGGGGGAGCCCTGGAATCACAGCACTGAGGTGCACAGGGAGAGTGAGCTCCTCCTCAGTGGGTTCTGATGGGCATTCCCTCCAATGCTGGAGCTGCACAGCTGGGGATCCACAACTCAGAGAGGTACCAGCTCCTGCTTTCCCCACAACCCCTCCAAGGCAGAGGCTGCTGCCCATGCACCAAGCAAACCCCTTAGTCCAGGAGATTGAATGCCACTTCAAAGAGGGAGGACAAAGAGAGAGCGCAGACATCGCATCACCCCAGGTGCCTCCATTCCAGCTACAACTGGGAGTCCATGACCAGGAGCAGAGTGTGCCGTGAGCCGGCAGCAGAGAAGGGGGGCAGGACGCGGCAGGCACGGCATTACCTCCTCAGGGCCGGGGTACTCTACCAGCAATGGGCAGCAGCAACAGCCCCCCACCATCTGCCACAGAATACAGGGAGACGGCATCACCCTGATGGCAGAGAAGCCCATCCCACCTCCAGACATCCCCCTAAACAGCCCAGCAACACTAACCCTGATACTCTGCAGCAAATATGGGTCCCTTTCCTTTGGGATCACTTTTGATAAAGGAGGTTTCCGATAAAGGCAGTTCAGTCTTCCCTCCCCCCACACTTTCTTTTCCATCCCAGATAGAGAAAAGGAAGAAAAATCATGGCATGCCAAGAGAAACACAGGAGTTCTAAGCTCAAACCAGCTTGGCAGTGCCAAAGCGGATCTCGTTACAAGGCTGCCCTTTGTTACCGCAGCCCCACAGCAGTACCCACACCCCAGGGAGATGGGAGACCAGGTGCATGCAGAAAAACACTGCCAGAAGATAAAAACGGGCATCAAGCAGGCAGAGCAGCCTACCCTCTCGGTGCTTGAGTCCTGGGAACAGGAATCCTGTGAGTGTGGGGAGAGGAGACACACCATCAACAGCACCCCACACAGGGATGGAAGGGGGGTGTCTCGCATAAAATAATAAGGGGTGGAGGCAAGCAGACATGCCTGGAGGATGGAGGCATACCATCTCTCTGCTGGAGGCCAGGGAAGGCAGGTTCTGGCGGCATGGGCAAGGACAGCAGCAAAATACGACATGGGAGACATCAGCACTGGAGAGGAGCAGGAGGGAGAGCTCCAGCCCCGAGCCTTGGAAGCCCAACGCACAGCATCTCTGCCTACATCCCCACTCAGAGCCTGCCCCTGCCCCATCTCCTGCAGGGTACCCAGCCCAGGTGGCCCTAAACAAGCACCTGGAGGAGTTACAGCTTCAAGCTAGGGTCTGGAGAAGCTCCAGCACTCACAGCAATAGATTTTGGTAACTATCCTCTGCCAAATAGCATATACTAAAGGTTTTGGAGGGGAAAAAATGCCCAAGCCTCTACCCATGCCATGCAAGAAGAGGATGTGAATGCACAGCTCTTGGGAAGTAAGTATTCAATGGTTGTCCAGTGTCAAGTGGGCAAGAAGTCCAGCTGACCTCCAAGCTCTGCTGTCTCATCATGCCCAGGGTGCCGCGGCACCAGCAAGGACTCAAGGGCAAGTGAACAGGGATTCAGAGGATGCACACAAGCTTGCCTGGTCCTACCCTGTGGCACAGGAACATTACCACTGCCAACAACTCCAGATCCTCATCTTTCTCCCTGCAATTGCTATAACCCCTCCCAGACTCCTTGCACACCTGGAGAGACCTCAAGCTGTGACACGAAGCATGCTGAAGTCCAAAAATCTCTAGAGCTGGAAAGCTGTCCTAGCAGCATCAGCTCCCCTGTATTCTTCCGTACTTTCTACTCCTCTCTTTTCAAAAACATTAATGACTGTCTCACTGAAACATTGTCCAGGGCACAGCCTGGGAGCCATGTATGGGATGGCCAAGCACAGGCTGAATCCCATCCCCCCAGCCTCTGCCTTGCCATAAACAGCCTTGGCTGGGGGATTATTCTACCTCCTTTTCTTTAGGTTAGCTTTTTTTCCCCTTGTTCCTCATCGCTGGCATGGTGCTGACCTTGGCTAACAAGCATTTCTCTTATCTTATAGTGAAACCTTCATGGAGGTGGTTCTGGTAATGCCTCTGCTCTACCCATCCCCCAGCACTGCAGGGCAGCTCCAAATGACACTCTTTTAACACTCAGCAATGGCCCAGCCACCTTCAGTTCCTCTTAATTCTCCTGCCCTATCCCCCAGCTCCACAGCTGCCTTCCTCTCCCCCACAGCCCATTGGTGCCACACACATGCCTGGCTCCCCTCCATATTTCTGAGCCTGTGAAGCTTCTAGAACTTCCCACTCATGGGTGTTAAAGCAGCTCAATGCCAAATTCAAAGCCATTTTTTAGCCCACAGTCTGCTGTCAAATTCCAGCTCAATAAAGCTGGTGACCCATTTCCCAGCTACTGGGAAAAAAAAATCTACATAAGCAAATAGCAAATTTTTGCAACCTCCCACCCAGCTGCCAAGGAGCATAGCTCACAACATTGCCTCTGTCCACACAATCCTCAAACCACACAGGAAGCTTGGTTCATGTAGCCTAAAACCTGCCTTACCGCAGACTAGGCACCCTCCCAGGGGTCATGCAAACCCAAATCCTCCTTATCTCAATGTAAGAGACCACTGTGTAGTCCCTGAAGCTGCTGCCATGCAGCCATCACCTTCATGCTCCTGCTTTGCTGTTGCCTTTCCCATCCCGCCCTTTCTCTGCATTTGTCTGGTGCATGAAGAGAGCCCCAGGGAGCTTCTGCCAGCCCAGAAATGCAACCACCTTTGGGGTGAAGAATGCAAATGTGGTCAGCTTCTTGGAGAGTTGCACATCAACAGCACTGGAGAAGAGCTGCACCACCAGCAGTGGCTCCAGGGCACAGAAAGCACTTATGAGCTGGTGACTTTTAAAGAAACAATGTCCCTCACGATAATTCCAAAATCCTAATTAACAGAGTCCTGCAGGTCAAGAGTTGCTCCTGCACAGACCCTCTCGATCAAAGCCCTCTGCTTTATGAGGCTCCAGAAACTAGCTCAAAGCTGCATTTATTCAGTCATGAGTTTCCCCAACCATGCCACCAAGTGACTGAACCACAGCCCCCATCATGTCCTCCTCTGTGCCTGGGGCCAAGAGGATGCAGACACGACATCAACACAGAGACCCTTCAGCTCACTCAGTGCTTGGCTGCTTCCCACCTTTAAATCCACAGGCAAAATATACCCATTTTCCTCTTTCTAAATGCAGGTGGCCATTCTCTGTGGCTTGGGCTGACACAGGGGACAGCATACCTTTAAAATAACCCCCAACCAGACCAAACAGCAGCAGCACCTTCCCTCAGATGCAAAGGAGAGGGTGAGCAAAAAAGCACCATAAGCATCACTTACCTGGGCACTTGACCCTTCGAGACACAGACCCCCAAAAAGCCCCTAAACTACTTAATCTGTCAGCACTGGCCAATCAAGGTGAGGGCAGAGATGCCCAAATGTGCCAAAGAGACACAGAGCCACCATCAGCATCCATCTCTCTCTTCTGAAAGTGTAGGCACCACCTTGGAAACTCCTGCACAAGTCCTGCTCAGCCACTCCAGGCTGGGAGCTGGGACCCATGTGGTGAAGACCACCCTTTGGTAGTATGCCCCAAACACCCCTCAACTCCACCACCTCCATCTGTTTTGGCAGGTAGGAACCTCTTGCCTCATCTTTGCCATTAACGTGCCATCAGGCCAATTGGCTTTGCATCACCCAGGCACGTCCTGATCCACCCCTGAGCTCCACAGCCCCAGCACAGGTGGAACAGAGTGACACTCCTCTAGAGAGGATGGTTTTCCAGGGCATCCAAGTGAAATCCTCCCACCCCAACAAAATCCTGCCTCCAGGTGGTGTTCTCAGACAATCCCCTCCCCTGTTTCAGCATTTTGCAGCCTCACAGAGGTTGGCACAAGTGCCACAAGATTCCGGTGGGAAGACAGTGATGTTACAGCCTTGTGTGTCCCCAGCCCTACCCTACACCACTTCTGCACATAAGCACACAAATTTAGGCTATGATCTGTAATTCTGGTGTACAGCAACCCTCATATTTATAGCTACAAAGGAAGAGTATGGGAAAAGAGGCCACTGCAGCCTTAAGATAAGTCTGAGTTCTTCCTGCTCTCCCCACAAATTCAGACTCAGCTCAGGCTTTTGCCCCAGTACCTAGAGGCTAGAGACTGCTTCCTGCTTTCAGCCTCAAAACTACCTTCTGACTGCCAATTACAGCAAGAGAAAGGGAGCTCTGACCTCATGTCTTACCAAGGATAAAAAAAAAAATAAATCTATAAACTCCTCTTTATGCCACCGATTAGACTGTGAGGCTGCTCAGTTCACTTTGGTAAGAACAGGAATGGGTTAAACTGCAGCGAAACAAGAGAGAGGAGTAAAAATGAGCCATTCCAGTTAGCTGGATGCTTGGATGCTCTCTCCCACACCTTCAGCAGCAAACACATCCCCGCATCCCTGTGTACTCTGAGGGTCTTGGGCTTCTTCTCCCTGGCTGGCTGACACCCACCTCATTGATGCGGATCTGCTGGAGCTCTTGTTCAGCTGCAGTCAGTGGGGCTGGGGCAGAGCAGGAGGACACATGCTTTTGGTAACCGCTCAGGGACACATCCTCCTGCAGACAGAGACAGGAAGAAGTGTCAGGGGTGATGATCACCGCAGGGCAGGATGAACCCCAGCCTAGAGACTGCATCTGAGCAACCCAGTGTGTCTTGGGCTCTCTTGGTACCAAGAGGATCAACCCAGCAGCAGTGGGGATGCTCCCTGGCTTCCATTAACACCAGAAGCCCTGAAGGAGGGCTGGTGCTTAGGAAGCCCTGGCTGTGCAGCTCCCTCTGTGGAACACCCATGGAAGAGAAGAAACTTCTGGCCAAGCACTGCACAAGAAGCACAGCTGAATGACCTCAGTGTGACAGCAGCTCTGGCTGCTGGAGTGACACTGCCACCACCTGGCACTTCTCCTATTCAGAATAAAGCTCTGGATGTTTTCTGAGCCTTCCTCTCACCTCTTCCATGGTCTTCATCACAGACTGAAAACTGACCTCAGCCGTGTAGGCAGGAGGGAGTGGCAGCAGCCACTGGGAAGACTAAATCATCATGGGGGACAAATCTCTGCACTGTACCCCCCAAATGCCAGTGTCCCAAGTCCCATTTGGCTTTGGTACTAAGCCTGGGGTAGGCTCCCAAAGTTCAGGGTTAAGATGAGAAGGCTGCCTATGAACCATGACCATACCTTCACTGTTCCAAACATCTCATCCTTTATGTGCCCCCCACCAAACTCCTTCTTCACCGTCGCTCTGGTTGCAGCGTACAGCATCTTCAGCCGGACCTGTGTCAGGAAGAAGGCAGCAAGAGACATCAGAGAGGGGATCCTGCTCAAGAGGTGCCCAATCCCACCATTCAACCACCACCTGCACAAAGCTCAGCTCTCCCTGAGAGCAACCGCCTATCCAGGCTGATTTCCAACCGCAGCATCCCTGGGTAGGGAGCAGCCTGGGAAAGTCAGGGTATCTCCAGGTCCGTCCTCACACAGCACAGCCTCGCTCAGCGCTGCCCAGGGTCTGCAGGTTTATCCTGTGCTCTGCTTCCCCAGCCCTGAGCTCCAGTGCATTGAGAGGCATTCCCACACCCCCCAAAAATTCCCACACCCCCAAAGCAGCCTCTACTTCTTCTTAACCCAAGCATAGCAATGGAGGGTGCAAATGCTCCTCCTCGGCCCCAAGCAAAGTCAGCCTGACCAGCATCTCCTCCACCCTCCACCTTCCCAGAGCATGTCCACGTCCCTGTGTCGGGGTGTCACAGCCCGGGATGGTGCTCACCGGGGAGCTGTCGGGGGACCAGGAGATGAAGAGCCACTCGTAGCCCTGGGCGTTCTGGCTGTCCAGGCGGTACAGCACGTAGCACGGCTGCTGCTCGTCCAGTAGGGGCAGCACGAAGGCATCGTAGTCAGCGTCCCAGCGCCGGGACAGCTCTTTGTGTGCTCCCAACACAAGCTGTTCTGGAAGGTGAAGACAGAAAAGGTGGTGTTAGCTGAAGGCAAGGCTTAGCTTTCCTCACAGAACTACAAGGCAGCTCGACTAAAGGCTCCCTTCGGCTCCAGCACTGGCAGCTGCCATTCAATGGAAAAACAAACCAAGGTCTTGAACCATGTTCAGAGGTGTACACCCCTGCTGGTGACCTCATTGGGGGATGCTGTCAGGGCTGCAGCCACCACAGAGGGGCTGGTTTTCTGCCAACATCCAATTGTCTTCTGTCCAACCATCTCCTCCCCTTCCAGAGGCTCCTGTCTGGTCACCATCTGGTCACCAAGCCTCCTTCCACTCTGCTCCCTCCAGCTGTGTAATCCTCAACCATCCCTGTTTGCTCACAGGATATCTCTTCCATCCCACCTGGACAAGCTCTAAGAGCACTAGAAAATCTCACCAGGGCTGTGAGGAATCACCTAAATTTGGAGTGCTGAGAAAAATAAAGGTCCCATAGTAAAATCCATAATTATGAGCCCAAGCTGCCTTCATCAGATTCCTTATAACTTTCAGAGCTGATACCTGAAGTCCATATCCACAGGGAATGGAGATGTTTCAGACACCTCATCCTGGAGGGAACACTGTGATGTCAGGAGAGCTTCAGCTTCTGGAAGCAATCTACAAATTTCATGCATGTGGTTGCATCTCAGGTGTCTAGAGGGTCTGTTTTTCAGCTGCTATGCAAGCAGTGGGGGGGGGGCTGGGAGCACTGTGAGCCAGGCAGTACTCAGCTGGGATTTAAACACTGGTGCAGGCATCCTACGGACATAAAACCCCACTCTGTGAGGGTCAATCCAAGCTTTGGATTGGCTGGATAGAAAAGTAACAGCCCTTGAGACAGTGAAGGTTGGTGGGAAACGCCCTGTATTTTTATTCCATTTTAGATGGAGAAACGCCTGTGAGGAAATGTCAGGACTTGGAACAAGATGTAGGAAAATCAGGGGTGCCAAAGCAAATGAGTTAGGGCCTTGGACAGATGGCACTCAAGGGAATGCTCAAACTGGCATGTACCCTGCCAAGACCTCTGTCCACAGCCCTGCCACCTTTTGGAAACCAGAAAGCCCCTTGGCTTTGTCTGCTTTTCTAACTCTCTCCTTCCCACCCAGCTCAGATGCTCCAAATCTCATGTCAGGAAAGCTTTTAAGTAAAATAGTTGAGAAGCACAGTATTTGGGATGTATTACAGTCCCTGACTGTTTCCTCCCACACAGGGCATTCTCCCACTGCCAGTGGCACAGCCCTTCCCCGCCCAGCACGCACCACCACAGCATCTGCCCCTAATTATTTGCACACAAGAGGCACGTGCTACTGAGTAGTAGAGTAACAAGGACAGCAAAGAAAAAGGGTGCTGAAAATACTTTTATCTTCAGCCAAACTACCTGTTTTGAGAGAGCCATAAAAACCTCAGTGTACCCCTAAAATAAACACAAAGCCTTCCAGATGGATTTGTGCATTGCAAGGACCTGCGATCCCAGAGAGCTGCAAGGAATTTCACCCAGCCAAACCCACTGGCAGCTCACAGGTGCCTCTGTCTGCCAACCATCCTGACACCTCAGGCATGAGGCAATCAGTGTTGAATCACTCCAGGCTATTCCTGGGCTGTGCCCAAACTGGATCCCAGCCGTGCCACCTCCAGCTTTCCCCTGGGCTAAAGGAGCTGCTTACTCCCCTGCTTTCCATTTGGCTCTTCACAGTTCAGCTCAACCTCTTCAGGGCCAAATTTTCCTCTGCAGGAAGCATCAGGAAAGGGAAACTTGGAGCAACTGCTCTTGGCAAAACATCATCAGGTTCCATTTCTGCAGGGTGCTGCTGCTGGAAGAAAGGTAGCTGGGAGCATTTCTGGCCCTAGGAACCTGCAAAACTCAGTGCACATCACCTATGTGTAAAGAAATGCACGCAACTTTGGAAGACCACCAACCTTGTCCAGAAACCTGCTGACAGCAAGGAGTAAAGCATCACCTAAAACCACATTGGGCCACAAGTAGTTCTCTTGGAGGAACGCATTGCTGAGCCTTGGTGCACAACCTGCTCCCCCACCACACCTTCTCCATACACCCTCTGTTTCTCTTAGACAGGCCCCCAGAGGTAACATCAGCCCAAAGACCTATAGCAACAGACTGAAGTCCCCGGTGTTACAGACAAGCAGTGGCCTGGAGAGGCCAAGCACCTTGTCTCAGGTTACAGGGGCAGGCAGATAGGAGGTCCCTGAACCAGGTTGGTGGGACAACCACCATCTTGTCCCCAGAAGACCAAGCTTTTTGTTCCCAGCTCTCTTCCTCCTACCTGCCTCTCCATGGGAGCCTCAAGCTCCATCACATCTCAGAGGCTTCTACAGATACCCAAGCTCCTCCGGAGTTGCCCACAGCTGGTCCAGGCTAAGGGAAAGGAGCGAGCAGGGTGGGAAAGCTGGACTGTAAAGCACAAAGCACTGTCAAGCAAGGCTGGTCCACAAAGCAGCTGTTAATGATGACACATCAGACATAAATATATCTTGTTCAGCCCAAGCGGAGATGGTGGGATTTGGTTTCCATTAATAGTAAAAAGTCTCCCTTGCCGGCACCACAAAGCCAGTGGCACAAGTCCTAGTACCCACCCTAAGTCCAGACTTAGGGGCATCCACAACTTACACTAACACAAACCAGATTCCCACTTCTTAAAAGTAAAAGGAGCAGATTGAGCAAAATTGTCAAAGATGCTCCAAGGCAACAGTACAGATGTCACATCTCAGCGCACATGGACCTTGCCAAGGACAAAGTCAACACTGATGAACCTTGCAGTGGCCTTGCTGATGTGTCCCATGCGTATCAAGCCATGCTACTCTTCCAAATGGGACTTCACAGCCCCTCTGAAGGCCAGCATGGGTTCATTATAGCCACATCCACCTTGGCATTTGTGATGTGGTTATAGTGGCCCACCTTAGGGAGGTGGTGACAGCAGTTTGGCAAGGCGTTCACATCCCTGCTGCAGTGAGAAACAAGTCATTCATATGCAATTGTATGAGGTCAGAGTGATGGAAAACCTACACCACTGAGGCTCCCTGCTGGGATGTTCAATCTGTGCTTTGCTCCACTTGCTTGTTTGACAGATGTAGAGGCACCTTGCCATGGGACAAACACAACCAGGTTGGTGTCAGACTGAAAAATGGGCAAGGGCAAGCCCTGTGCACAGGAGCAGGTTGCAATGGGTTTCAGAGCACAGCATCCCTCGCAGGATGCAACTGGGACCCCACACCAAGAAGCACCTCCTGCCCATGCCTGCCTTAAGCATCTCCTTTTCCAGTATGGGATGCCAACTCCAAGGAGGAAGATGTCAAACACATCACCCCTGACTAAGGTCCCAAGGCATCCACATCAGCTTCTTGAAAGGCTCCCATAATATCATTTAACACAGCAGCAGCAAAAGCCCCCCAGGGCCTGGCACCGAACCTGGACACTGGTGTCGGTTCACTGGCAAAGTCTCTGCTCCCCCCCAGAGCTGCTCTGGGGTTCCAAGAGCTGCTGACCAGCAAACCCAGATTTGGGACTTATTTATCAGTTCTGGGTTGCCACGTGCCAGGGAGTACCATGTTCCTTCCCTGGGGTTTCCAAATACACAAGCTGGCAGCACAATGACAAAGAGGAAAGGAGGAGGCAAACCAGAGAACTGCCATGGTGTAAATCAGAGCACTCAAAAATGAGACTTACCATCCTCGATGACAACCTTGATGAGCCGAACTGAACCATTTCGGGCTTTGGCAAAAAAGTCCCTTAATTCCGTGGTGGCTGAAAGAACCAGAAACATTGTGATCAGATTGACCAGTCAAAGCAGGTGCTGGGCTGCTTGGTGACTGCCAGGGAGAGGAGGAACTTGGCAGGAAAAGAAACTGAAAAATTGAACAAAAATAAAATTAAAAAATCTGGTGCCAAGAAAATGGTAATAAAAATAACAATACAAAACCCAAATAGCTGGGAGCAAAGTGCTGAGTCTCCCTGTGGTGTCAGAGTTAAACAGCAGCTGGGAACACATGTGATCCACAGAACTTGATACTTGTCCTGGGTGAACATAATCACCCAAATTTAGACGATGGCTTGGCCAGTGCAGGCAAGGAGAGCTCAAGTGACAAGTTTATTCGCTTTACAGAGAGGCGGGGTTGGCATGCAGGGGGTGGCTGGAGTAGGTCCCAACAGGCTGTGACATCCTGGGCTTGTGACACGCAGCGGAGATGCTGCTCCTGAGGTGGCTGGAGACCAGCACAACTCCAAACTGGAGGCACTGGTTTGAAGATGAGCCCCGGGAGAAAGGCACCAGTCCTGGGATTTTTCTCTAGAGCTGGTGGGGCTTTGGTTGCAAAAAGCTTTTAGGAAGTAACGTTATTCTTCATCCCTGCTTCTTGAGCACTAGGAACCAGCAACTGGTCTTCAGCATCCTACCCGGAGGCAACAGTAAGCAGAGGATATTGAAGGGGCAGCTCACAGCCAGTGTTGGAGGCTTCATGTGCCCACCCTGAAAACATCACTTGTCCAGAGTTCCCCTTTCCCATTCAGACATACTATATGTGAAGACAATATATAAGAGATGTGGCTTGGAGGGGCCAAGCCCCTCAACAAGGAGCATCTCCCTGCCCAGCCTCCCCTGAAAGCCCCTTTGATTACATGCCTGAGCCTCCTCTTGGATGTGGCCATTCAGCCAAGAGGGTCCTGTCAATGCAAAGCTGCAGGCAGCTCATGCTTGTCAGAAATACTGAAGAAACCAGCATTGCAAAGATTAAAGACTCAGGCAAACACCCCTCAATCTGCACCAGGATCTGTGCTTGTAGTCACCGTCAGCAGCCCCCTGCTCATTACCAACCCCATGCCAGAGCGGCCTGCAACAGAAAGTAGCCCTGCTTTGGTTCAGAGCCTGAGAGCATAAAGAATCAAAGCCCTTTGCAAAGAGAGCCATCCCTACGTCAGTCAGAGAGGTGCAGTGCCTGGACAAGCCATCCCCAGCCAGCAACACCCAACCCCATGGGAACTAGCACACAGACAGCTCAGCAAAGGAACATCAGTCCCTAATGGCACTGCAGGTTTGCTGCTATAATCCCACCACAAGCAAACCATCCTTTTCCCTCCATCAGCATCAAGGCTCTCCCAGCTCTCAGAATAGACCTTCACCCTCTCCCAGTGCCAAATGGGAGCTCAGCTCTCTCCTCTCCTGCTGTTCCCACCCAAGGATACACAGATATTTTAATCCCCTTTCCCTGTTGAGAGCATCTGTTTCCTTCCGGCAGCATCTGTGGCTATTGCAAACATACAAGGAGTAAGAGGAGGAGAGAGAGACATTCATACACCCAGGAAACTTCGTACAGGAAACAAAAGATTCTAATAAGCATTAAGCTTCACCAATTCCTATCACACTGCCAAAATAGGAGAGAATAACATTGATCTCAGATGTTTCTGTAGTATCAGCTCCACATGTGAAAGAGGAGAGCTCTGCAGCACTAATCAGCTCGCAAATTCCTCCAGCTGGATCCTATCCTTCCTAGAGTCCAAAGGCACATGAGGATCTGGAAAATCAGGATTCTGGGCAAATGCAATCTCTTGGCCCATCTGCAAATATTGGGAGTATTAGATCGGTGGCTGGGATAATTGGCAGTTGAGTGACTGACATGTGATGGCCAAGCACTGGGACCCATGTAGGTGCAGAGGGTTTATGGAGATGTGGACAAGCACAGATGTTGCTTCAGAAGAAGCCGAGTACATCATGGGAAATGCCATGAGGTTTGCCAAGGGGGATGCTTTCCAGAGGAGACAGGGTGAGAGCTTGCAGAAAACTCAAAGCAGGCTTCTGAGCTTTAATTCATCATGACTGCAACTCAATTGGCACAGCAGACTTGATGAGATGGCTCACATGCCTGAAATATTAATGTAAATGTCCACAGCTGGCTCTGAAAGAAAGGCAGGGAGCAGACACTTTCTGAGTGGTACCTCTGCTCTGAGGCATACCCCTGCCAGGAAGGTCCAGGACCCATCTCAAGGTCTGAAAAAATCCACGTGTGGGGAAACCACAAGTCATGGAAAGGGACGAGTGGTGGGGCAGAGCACTGGAGGGGGACCTGCCCTTCTAACTCACCCTTTAGACATGGGTCACTGGAAAATCCTGGAACAAATAATTCAGAAACAAACCCAAGCTGAGCTACAGCCAGTGGGGATCTACTGAGACCAAGCTGTGTAAGATCATCCTAGCTTCCTCCAGCAGAGCAACAGACCTGTGGGCTTCAGGGATCTCAGCTTGGCTTTCAAGTGTCTCCCAAGTGTCAGAAGCAGTGGGAAATCTCTAAGGCACAGGCACAAAGCTGCATGGATAATGCACTCTAGGAGGTTGGATCGAGCAAGGTCTCCCAGAGACCTGCAGTGGGTCCAGGTTTAGTCCACATTTCCGTGAACAATTCTGGCAACTACCATAGTGCTTCTTGCAGCTGTAAGGTGGGAAGTCAGAGGAGATGCAAGCGTGCTCTGGAGAAGAATGTGTCATTCTGTCAGGAGACTGGAGAAATGGGCTGGGAAAAAAAAAAAGGGAAACAGAATGAAACTCAATAAGAAGAAAAGCCTCATAACTAAGAGAAGGATCAGCTACATTGATGCAGGGTGGGGTGCTGCAGCTCCAAAGAAGAGAGGTGGATCACAAATCAAGTTCAGGTTAATGCTCCATGTTGTTGCAGGCAAAGTAGTTTGTCAAGGCATGAACAAGAGCATGGCCACATTATTTAGTGTTGCCAAGACTGCAGGCACAGCACGAACAGCATGTTCTGGTGCAGCATTGTGAAAGGAGCAAGGCACAGGACAGACAGCACCTTTGGCAGAAGGTGCAGCATGCAGGAGCAACTGAAGGAACCAGGGCCGTCTGGCCTAGAGAAGAAAAATTACAAAATTCTTGTACTGGTTTTTCAGCCAGAAACATCAGGTCCACTTTGGCATTTGGGAAACCTCATGATGAGGGTGATCAAACCCTGGGAAGGACACCATGCCTCCATCCCTGCCCTGAAAATCCTCCAGACACTCTCCCAGGCTTCTGCTGCTTTGAAGCAGGGTGAGTTCAGTGGCAGGTTGAGGTACCTTCTGCCCTTTCCCCAAGGCAGCCCTGCCACCAATCCTCCTGGCAGACATGGTGGGCAAGAGCACTCATGCCTCCTCCACCACCCTCCCATGAGAGCTCAAAAATTACCTCCAGTCACCAAGTCGTGCAGCACTTCCCCCTCCCACCTGTTTGTAGGCAACAGATGAGTTGTCCCCTATTCATGTGCCACCTGCATTTAGCAGCTAACAGCATGTCCCAGGTCCCCTCGCACTACAAAATGTCCCTGCCTGATGGCACCTCCCACCCATTTGGGACCAATGAGCAGAGCCATCTGCTGGCACCAGGGCACCCAGGCCAGGCAACTCACATCAAGGCAGGGAGGTGGTGTTTTGGCCAGCAGTGGCCTTCATGTGGCCCTCACCAAGCAGACAAGCTGTCAGAGATGAGGTCATGATGAGAAAGCACAGTGATGGTTTCCCTCTTGGCAGTATCGAGCAGGCACAGACCAAAGCCTAATGAAGAGTGGGGCACCCAAATCCTTGCACATCCTGACCAGACATGCTGTCTGCAGCCAGTGCAGGCAGATGCCCTGTCCCAGGATGCAGCCATTTGGATCAGTCCCCAGGAGATTTCAGCACTAGGCTTGAAGCATTGACACTTGGCTGAAAATGCTGCAAATCAGAGCGACGAGATGGTGCTTGTGGGTGCCACCCCACCACAAATGCCATTCTCAAAGCCAAGCCTTTTTTTTTGATGTTTGCAACCCCCATTAGAAGCTGTCACAAAGGGAGAGAGAGGCACCGTGCAGCACTGACAGCTGTAGCCACAGCAACAGGCCAGTCTCTCCCTGGGGATGCCAGGGTGCCAGTGGAGCCACCTGCACAACCTGCAGGGAAGTGCCGTGGGGCTGGGGATGGAGGCGACAGCCACCACCTCCCTGCACCTCTCCTGCCTCCATCCTCTCACTCACTTGTTGGGGAAACAACAGATTTTTGCTTATTTGACTTCCCAAACTCCCCCCATCCGGATACAGCTTCCAGATCAATAATACATGCTCCCTGAAACAGATGCTTCTCTCAATACATTGAACCACCTTGTCCTCCTGATGGGAAACCTGAGCCTCTGGCCATCAATCTTTCATTCCCTGGACATAATCTTCATATCGATGCGACTCCAAGTGGCTGCTTCCCTTTCACCGTCCCGGGTACAGTGCGCCTGGGATGCAACAAAATCCATCTACAAACTCAGGCAAAACTTGCCTGAGCTCCAGGGATGCTTGGCCCAGACAGCAGTGGAGATGCTGATAGATGAACAACAGTTACACCTGCACCACCCACACATGCCCTGTGCAGCTCTGCCCAGCTCCTGCCAGGGCATCCAGGAAAGGGCACAACTGGAACAGGCACAAAATAGATGCTGCTAAAATTTCTCCTTTTTAATCTATCCTGGTGTAATTCTGTCACACAGCAGCTGCTCAACCCGCTTGCTGCAGAAAGCTTTTCTGCTGACGGCTGTGCCTAGCCAGTTTAAATGCTAAGAGGATTTTATTTCTCACCACAGGGATAAAAAAAAAAAAAAAAGCCCTTGCAGGGAATATGTTCTCTGGGAGAAAGCTGCAGATGTCAGAATAAAACAGAAAGAAGGGAGGAAAGTATCTGAGCAAGAGAGAACACAAGCAAAGCAGTTTTTCCTATTTTCCGTGGGTCCTGGTCATATCCTGCATGATTTCACACAATTCCTTGGTCTGTATTGTAAACCCTGCCCTGTTAGCCATGTGCATGCCCTGCATCCATCTTTTCTCTACTTTGGATCCTCAGATCAGAGTTATTCATCCCTTCCCTTGCCCCAGGGTAGGCAGTACCCACCCTGCAGGCAGCATTAGTGGGATCTAGGCAGCAACACAGCATCCTGGAGCCAGCATCCACAGTCCTGCTTTGCCTGCAGAAGTTGCTGGTTGCTGCTCCTCTGCCCAGTAAAACCAACACTGAGAGCACTGGTTTGGCTGTTGAGGGGGATGTGGACCCAGGGACAGACCCTGGCAGTGATCTCGTTGCATTTACAGCCTCTCAATGAACGCTTTCCAAGGGATTTCCTCTATCCCGATACTTTAGGTGCTTAGCTTCAAAGGCTTTGACATCTCAGGGTGTTTGCTTCATCTTCCAACCATGCTGCTGCTCTGGTCATCCTGAGGTACCACTTGCTGATACACAGGCCATGGCTCCAAATGGGCATCATCTCTGAGTTGGGTGCTGGCCTCACAAGTGGGGACCAGCTCCTCAAAACCATCCTCACAGAAGCCCAGTGACCTCTGTCCCCCATGGACACCAGGGGCATAGGACCAGCCATCCTTTCTCCTCCTCTGCTGATGGCACAGTGTGATGCATCCCCAGTTAGGGGTTTATGACTGGCATCCTAGTCAAAAAGCCACCCCCAAATTCAGGCACCTCAGGAGCCAGCACAGCCTCCCAGCACAGCAGGAGGAAAGGGGCTGAGGAAGCAGTGGATGGGGAGAGAAGAAGCTCCTACTTTCTTCTCACTGAAAAGCCAGGAAGCCAGCTTCTTTCACAGGAGACCTTTGCAGACTCAGCAGCTACTTGGTCCACTCTTTCTGTTCTTGTTTTCCCATCTGACATCATTCCCACCTGCATGCATCACCATTCCGCATCTCCTGAAACAAATGTCTGTTGCTTCCAGATGCTTTCCCAGCGCAAGATGCAGTCCTGGGGCAAAGGGGAGGCTCAGACATGGAGAAGAGCGAAGGTCCTTCCCCATCCCCTCATCTTGCTACCTGCTCCAGAAAGACCTGGCACCAAGTTCTGTATTTTTTGGTTGAAGAAAAAAGATGCATTTTATTACTTTCTAGATGATTAAAAAAAAATAAATTAAATCCCCTTTATAATACTTATTCTTTCTATCCAAAGGTCATGAAAGACCATCCAGAGGCAACTGGGTGACCTCCCACCGCTATCTAAGCCCTGGTTCAGCATCAAGAAGGTGGCCAGGCCTGGCTTTTAAACTGGAACAGTGAATGCTGTCCCCATCTACTGTCACTTAGGGCACAACAGGGACTGCAAAAAGTAGTAGCTGTAGTTAAAAAGCAGGTTTCCAGTCCCAAGAAGCCCACGGTAACCCTTGATAGCTTCCAAGTACCTTCCCAGACCAGCAGTCTCCATAGCAGCCTGGTTTTCTCACCAGGCAGCTGCCACAGATAACTAAAAAATATAATAATCAGCCTCTTGCCTCTGTGTGAAAGGCTCTGCACTAATTAAACACCTCAAACCTGCGGCTCTTTGCTGTCATCTTTCCCCATCCTCAGGGACCACCTGCTTCTCTCCAAAATCCAGGATGACTTGGTAGCATCCCAGTGGGGAGTTGTGTTGAGGACTCCCTTGTCACCCCGCTCCCATCCTGATCTAGCAGTGTCAAACGAAATCTCTCACCAGCTTGCCTGCAACTTCCTCTAAGCCATCTGGCCTGTCCGATTTTAATTGCCCTGGGAGCAGATGCTTTCCTGCAAAGAGGGGAGAAAGGAGAATGAAAAATCACAAGAGCGATGCATGCACACAAAAATAACGAAGCCCCAGAAACAGGGAAAACATGGAAAACTCCTCCCCAGCACATAGAAGACCTTGGCACCTCAGCAGAGGGGATGAAAGTAGCAGTGGGATTACTGCTTCTCACCTGATAAAGAATTTACTCTCTGACGAGTAAAGGAATTAATTTGATCACTGTGTCAGGGTGGGGAGGACTGAAATGACTCAACTGCCCTGTCAAGAGTGGTTCCCTTAAAATGCTCCAGTTCAGTATCACAGGAGTTTTGCATTCAGAGGGGAAACAGCCACTTTCCAGAAGAGGGGCCATGCAGTAGGGGTGGAGTAGAAGACTCAGAGAGCTCACCCACACAGAGATGTCCAAGATGCTGCAAGAGCGAGACCAGTCAGCCATGGGGAGGTTTTTAGGCCACCCCCAAATGTGGGGATCTGCTGCCTGGGCAGAGCTGTTGAGCTGCAACCTGTGCAAGCTGCAGCTCCCCAGGGGAAGTCAGAGTCCCTTCCCCTTTCCAGCAGCATGCTGCTGACAGGGCACGTTATATCCTATGAGCAACAAGAATTCACCATGACTCTCAGTGCGACTCCCAGCAGGGCTTGCCATGCGGTGGGCAACCAAGGTCAACAAAGGTTGTCACTCTCAAAGAGTGGCTCACTGGCTTCACCAAGACAGTGCATCCCCCTTGATCAGCCATGAGGGTGCCAAGGAAGACAGATGAACGACTGGTGCAGGGGCATGGGCCTGGCAGCCAGCAAGAGGCAGCCCTCTCTTGGGGCACTGGCAGTGCAACAGGCCTTGCCTGCACCGTGGACCACAGGACAGCTCTGCAGACTGGGGCTGGCATAAGAAGAGTGCAGGAGGGGGCTGGGGTCTATCCAACCAACTGAACATTGAGCTGGAGCTTGAACTTTAGGGCCTCAACTTAAAAGAGAAGCAATGAATCTGAACCCAAATTTCTTTAACTATCAGCACCACTAGATAAAGCAGAAGAGACACCTAACCACCACCGCTAACCACTTCTCAACTACAGCTCCTCCAGGAGCATCTGAAGAGGAATGGTGCTCTTGATTACGCATCCAAGGAGCAAGGATAATCGTTCCACAAAGGAACAGCAGCCACAAATTCAACACTCTTGTGCAAAGGTGTTGGCTGGGAGGACAGGCATTGGGAGGCCAACATCCTAGCTCACTTCCCAGGGCCCCCAGAGGTGCTGGATTCACACCCAACTGGCATAGATCAGGCCTTCAGGGGCAACTGCTTTCACATCCCTGCGCTCTGCTTGCATATTGATTTGGTTACATAAATTATGCAGCACCTCTACTCCTGATTAATATTGTTAATTGAGTTAGCAGACAAGCAAGAGAGAAATACCGTGAGTACACCCACGGGGGTCAGTCACACGCCAAACACACCCATAAATTCAAAAGCTATTGTCAGGGTGCTGGCAGGGTCCTGCAGGGAGCAAGTAGGGAGCTTCCCCCACATACAATGGCAGCAGTCAGGCAGGAATTTACACGGAACCCCTGTAACGCCCCTGGGAGGAGGTCGAGCGTCGTTGCAGGAAGGGAAGACTTGGCCGGGGCTGATGTGGGGCTGCAGCGAAGCAGATCTGTTTGGATTAAGATGCTGCTGCAGTAGAAGGCGTCTTTATGAGCAGTGTCACGGCAGTTCATTAGCATCAGCCCAGACAAAGGATACAGGAGAAGCCCTCTCTGGAGCATCCCTGAAGCCAGACCTCCTCCTCCACCTCCTACGAGCACCCAAATTCTCTGAGCCTGACTCAGTGTCGTTATCGTCGTCGTCCTTCTCCTTCCCTCTCCCATTCCGGCTACCTGCAGGGAAATCTGCTGGGTCCTTCGGGAAGCTTCATCTTATCGCCCCCATAATCGCTACCGTGACAACGCCCGGCGGCCCTCGCGGCGAGGTCAGGGGATGCTCAGGGCGCGTCCCCGTCGTGTGCCTCCCGAGCGGGGTGCAGAGAAGCAGCTCAGCCCGGGGTGGGGGTCCAACCCCAGCCTAGCACGGCAGCGGGAGCTGTAGGCACCCCTCGGGAAGGGACAGGGGTGGGGGGGGACCAGCGACTCCGCTTACCATGGATGCCGGTCTGGTGAGTCATGGCTCCACTCGGCTCGTCTCCGTTCCGTTCTGCTCCGGCTCCCCCGCGTCCGGGCAGGAAACAGCTCCGCAGGCAGCACCGCCCGCTTCCGGAGTCTGGAGCCCACCGCCCGCACCGCCCCGGGGCGGAGCCGTTGCCGGCGAGGAGCCACCGCCCCCGTGGCCGGGATTTCGTTGCGACGCCGCCTAGGGGGAGCACGACGGCAGTGCTGCGGGTGCCCGCGGCGAGGCCCGCCATGTCCGCCGAGTGGCTGCGGCGCTTTCGGCGGGGCGGCCCCGCGGAGCAGCTCGGGGTTGCCCAGGAGCCTGGGCCGGGCCCGCCCCCCACCGCCCTCCGCTACCGCCGGCCGAAGTTCCTGCGTGGCGGCGGAGCCGAGGAGAGCCCGCGGGACAGGCGGGCCGTGCACGACACCGGGCCCGAGCAGCCCCTGCCCTGGGGCGCGGGCTATGCCGAGTGAGTGCGGACCAGCAGCGGGGCCGCCCCGGGAGACCCCCGGGGGTGTGCAGTGGGGGGGTTAAAAGGTCTCCCGGAGTGTTTATGAGGGTGGGGGGGTGGTAGTGCAGCTTTGGGGGAACGTCCAGAGTCTTTGTGGTGTTGGTCTCTTGGGGGCTGTAGGGGTGCGAGGCGGTTTAGGTGACTGCCGGGGGAGTGGTCGCACCCCTACGTCTTCCCCTCGGCAGCATCCTGGCCCAAGCATGGGCCTTCAGCCCTCCCCGGCAAAGGGACGGGCCGCGGGTAGAAACTGGTCCTCTGAGGTCAGCTGAAATATCTCGTACCATAATGCATTGGTGTTACCACTGCTGGGGTAGCCTCCCTTGCCTGCCTTGGCCAATGAGGCTGCCGCGGCAGTGGGCAGAAAGCCCTACCTTGCAAGATGTTTGGGGCAGGAGGTGGTTTTAGGGCTAGCAGCACCAGCTGTCTATCAGCTTGATCCTCGTGAAACCCCTCTAAAACAAAGGGAAGATAATTTTTTTTCGAAATCTCGGGTTTACCCTTTTTTAAGGACAGAGGGGATGGATCAGGCAGAACAGCTCCAGACAGGAGCTGTCCCCACATTCCGGCCAGACCACATCATGACCCATGGTCATGGGATGGCACAGTGTGGAGAGGAGCTCTGCAAGGACAGCAAACTCCAGTCCATGGATGAACTAGGCTGGAAGGAAAAACAGCCCTGGTTGTTTTGCAGTTCACTGTATCACCAAGGAAACAGCACTGAAATGCTATGGAAATGGGCTGCTGACAAGGGCTGCCTGGGGCCAGGGTGCTTCAAAACCATTCCCTTGTCTGCATGTCCCTGGCCAAGCTCTTGCCCACTGCACATAAAGAACTTATTTAGGTCTCCAGCAAAGAGATCCTCAAGTTTGAAAAGGGAGCAGGGAGGTGGGGCTGGAGGGAAGGGGCAGGGTGCAGCCATCATCTGTGTCTGCAGAGCACCCAACAGAGCCAGCTGTGAGCAGGCACCTTACCTGGAGCATTTGGACCCCTAGAGTTATCAATGCCGAGAAATCAGAGTTCAACGAGGACCAAGCAGCCTCCTGCCAGATCTCCATCCGGAGGAGAGAGCCAGGCCTGGAAGAAGATGAGGAATGGCTGATCCTGTGCTCCACACAGGTAGAGCCCCAAGGCAGGCTGTGGTTATCCTGCTGCCAGCCCTGATTCCCACTTAAGGGCCCAAGTACAAGAAACATGGGGCTGCCTCATCAGTCGTACGTGCCCATGTGCCAAAACCCTTCCTTGGACATCTTTAGGGGACTCCCATACCCTATGTCTGGCTAGCAAATACCCAGCTCTGCCCATATGTACCATTTTTACTTCCATGGCTCTTGACTTGCAGCATTTGAGGTCATCCAAGCCCTGTACTTGATATCTTCCCCTATCCTTTACTATCCTTGGGCTGCTTTCAGAGGCAGGTGTATGATGTCATCGCTCAGAGACAAACAGCGTGAACAGGCACTGTAGATGCTCTCACCTCAAAGGGGCTCTGCTTCATCTCCCCTAAAACAGGGAGGAATAGCACCTGAAAGTGGGTGGCTGCAAATCTAACCCCTCAGAGGATGGGTCTGGCAGAGCAGCACACAGGCACCACATAAGTGATATGCACAGGCATTCAGTTGGTGGCAGGGAAGGATATCTGGGATAGAAAAGCCAAGCAAAAGATATCCAATTATGTCCTGCTGCAAGCCTGCTGTCTGTACAACCTCTCCAGATCCTGCCTTCCCTCTTTTCCTCACTGCAGTTTCTGACTGGTTATTACTGGGCACTGTTTGACGGCCACGGTGGCCCAGATGCTGCCATCATTGCCTCCAACTATTTGCACTACTGCATCAAGCAGAAGCTGGAGGAGGTTGTGGGAGGCATCACAGAGACCAAGCCTCCCATGCATCTCAGCGGACGCTGTGTTTGCGACAGTGACCCCCAGTTTGTGGAGGAGAAGCACATCCATGCAGAAGACCTTGTGGTGGGAGCCTTGGAGAATGCCTTCCAGGAATGTGTAAGTACCCCTGTTCATGAGTGCTCCTGCTGCCCCAAGCAGTCAGTCTGTCCCACCCTGAGTCTGCCATTCTGCAGCTCACCAAGCAGGCTCCTTTCATTCAGCCAAATCTTTTAAGCGCACCAAGATCATGCTGGGTCAGTTCTGACTCGCATCTACTGCATGCTACTAGTGCTGACCCAGAGCAAGGCTCTGCCAACCTGCACCCAGGGGATAATTTGAGGGCTAGATGGTGGCTGTTGTCATGCTCCTACAGCATGTGCAAATTTGAGATCTCCCCATCGTGCTCCTGAAGTGGTCCTTAGTCCAGTAGCAAAAGCATTGTTTGCTATACTGAAGCATGGTTGTCTTTCACCTTGCTGGTTTCCCATGGCTCATCTGCAATCAGTTTTGATTCTGGATTTCTGCTGGGAGGCAGGAAGCAGCTGTAGAGAGCAGCAGCCCAGCTCACATCACTCTTCAAGCTTGTTTAAATCAACAGGACGAAGTCATCGGGCAGGAGATGGAAGCTACAAACCAGACGGGAGGCTGCACTGCTCTGGCTGCTCTTTATTTCCAGGGAAAGCTGTATGTGGCTAATGCTGGGGACAGCAGGTGAGCCGTAGTAAAAGGGGAAGGTTGCTGGGGGATGGTGGGAGATAAGCAAGGTTTCCAGCATCTTACTTAGTCCTATGGAAAGTGTGCAGCTCAGGTATTTCCCTCCTGCCTGCCAGAGGACCTATAGGACAGACAGACACTCTCACACCTCCTAGAAGGGTTTTGGGATTTCAAGGGACTAAAGGTGCCCAGCTGCAGGGCAGTCCTGGGGTGGTACTGCAGGGGGAAGCTCATCCTGGCAGGTGTTCCAAAGTGGAGGAGGAATTCAAAGCATCCTCAAAAACTTCCTAATCTGGAATTGGCCCACCCCTCCTCGAGCAGTGAGCTCCACCATTGCCAGACCAAGCAAGCTCAGATCTGCTGCAGCAGTGCAATGGCAGTGGAGTTTTTTAAAAGACACCAGTGTTTTTAAACGTTTGTGGGTGCACAGCTGTGCTCTGGTGTCACTGTGCCTCTGGTTACCCCGAGCCCTGCAGCTGGCTGGCCCCAGAGCTGGTGTCAGTAAGAGGAGGGCTGCCATGTCAGACTGCTCAGCTCTTTGCCTCTTCTACTCGTAGGGCGATTCTTGTTCTGAAGGAAAACATTGTGCCCATGAGCTGTGAGTTCACACCTGAGACAGAGAGGCAGAGAATCCAGCACTTGGTGAGTGACTCCTTCTGCCCATCAGTCCAGCTGTGAGCATCTCACTGCCAGAGAGGGCTTGTTGCAAGAAGACTACCAGCTTTCCTCAAAAGCTACTGTGAGGCCAGAATATCACCTGGCACTAGCCAAGGAGGGCTGGGGACAAGATGAAACCAATAGCCTTTAGTACAGGAATGCTTATGACCTCCTTGGGATGTGCTTTCTCCATTCTGCTGCTGGGACTGCCAGTCATAGAATCATAGAATGTTTAGGGCCGGAATGGACCTCCAAAGGTCATATAATTCAGCCCCCCTGCAGGAAGCAGGGACACCCTTAACTAGACCAGGCTGCTCAGAGCCTTGTCCAACCTCACCTTAAGTATCTCCAGAGATGATGCCCCAACCACCTCTCTGGGGAGTTATTCCCTTGATTCACCACCCTCAAGGTAAAGTATTTATTCCTGATATCCAGTCTAAATCTACTCTTCTCTACTTTAAACCCATTACCCCTCATCATTTCACTACAGGCCCTTGTAAACAGCCCCTCTCCAGCCTTTCTGTAGGCCCCCTTCAGGTACTGGAAGGTGGCTATAAGATCGCCCCAGAGCCTTCTCCAGGCTGAACAATCCCAGCTCCTTGAGCCTGTCCTCATAGGAGAGGTGGTTCAGCCCT
Source organism: Ceyx melanurus (assembly GCA_024611195.1). NCBI lineage: Eukaryota > Metazoa > Chordata > Aves > Coraciiformes > Alcedinidae > Ceyx > Ceyx melanurus. The sequence continues at coordinate 38,770 of JANHGL010017054.1, forward strand.
CTGATCATCTTTGTTGCCCTCCTCTGGACTCGCTCCATCAGGTCCATGTCTTTCCTGTGTTGAGGGCTCCAGAACTGGGTGCAATAGTCCAAGTGAGGTCTCACCAGAGCAGAGTAGAGGGGCAGAATCCCTTCTCTCGATCTGCTGGCCACACTTCTCTTGATGCAGCCCAGGATGCAAATGGCCCTCCTGCTGCAATTGCACACTGCTGGCTCATGTCCAGCTTCAAATCCACCAACACCCCCAAGTCCTTTTCTGCAGAGCTGCTTTCCAGCACCTCATCCCCCAGCCTGTATTGATAGTGCGGGTTGTTCCGATCCAGGTGCAGGACTCTGCACTTAGTCTTGTTGAACCTCATGAGGTTCACCTGGGCCCATCTCTCCAGCCTATCCAGGTCCCTTTGGATGACATCCCATCCCTCCAGCCTTTCAACAGCACCACTCAGCTTGGTGTCATCTGCGGACTTGCTGATGGTGCTCTCAATCCCATGGCAGTAATAGTTTTGATGCACCACTACTGAAACAGAACCTGTTCATCCTCATGCCTTCCTTTCCTTCTCCAGGCTTTTCTTTTCCCCAAGCTTCTGGACAGTGAGTTCACACGCTTTGAGTTTCCACGGAGATTAAAGGGAGACGACGTAGGTCAGAAAGTCCTGTACCGGGATTACTTCATGGAGGGCTGGTGAGTCCTTTCAGCCTGAGGATAAGGTCACAGCACAGAGCAGCTTTACCTGACAGTTGAATCACAGTTGAAATGCACTGATTTGTACCATGAAATCAAACAAATCCCAAATATGCAATGTATTCTCGTTCTAGGGGATACAAGACAGTGGAAAAAGCCGACCTCAAGTATCCACTTGTCCATGGTCACGGAAAGCAGGTACCCTAATGTTTTACACACTGAAGAAAGAGGCAAGTCTGCTGCAGGTCCTCAGCATCCCTGACACATTGATACTCTGGAGCAGTACAGCAGCCTGAGGCTGCAGAGCACCCAGTGCTCTGGGACCCTCCAGCATGGCACAGTCCCACAGGCCCAATACAGCAGCTCTCTTCACTTAGGACTGTCCTACTTAGTTAGGGTGAACCAGAGCCCTCTGGAGCTAGGGAGATGCACCCTCCTCCAGAGTACCTGCTGTGAAAAGACAGCAGCCTTAGGCCAGCCTGCCTTTTCATCTTCCCTTGCACACAAGAACTCATTTCAGATGAAAAGTTATTTTAGCAGACTCCACTTTGGACTGTCTTCTCCAGCTCTCACTAATACCCTTCCCACAAACCCTCTTCTTAGAGGAGAGGGAAGGAAGAGGCAGTGAGAAGCAAATACAACACACATGCAGCATCTATCTGATAGGGTCAAGCAGAAAGCCCCATCACCTCCCCCAGAACAACTCATGTCCCACCCCCTCTTTGCAAGGAGTCAGTGCAGAACCTCCTTTGCAAGGAGAAATGAACCCTTTCCCCTCCAAACCAAGCCACTTTTCTTCCTTGCCATCCCAGATCAAAAGCAGATGTCACAATGGGCTTCCTGAGGTCTGTAACATTACCTGGAGTACATGTACTGACCCCAGAGCATGCCATGTGCCACCTGAAGCTGTCCATGTACAGGCTGTCTCCACAGTCACATCAGGTCCTTGCTTCTGATCACACCTCCATCTTTAAGTCTAGGGTGGTCTAGTGGTAAGGCGCTCTCATTGCCACGGCCCGGGTTTGATTCCTGGTCAGGGAAGATTCTTTGTGACTTGGTCTAGGTGATCCTGCTCTGGCAGGGGGGTTGGACTAGATGAACTTCTAGGTCCCTTCCAACCCCTAACATTCTGTGATTTTACAGGGGCTGTTGTGGGTGATGCTTGGAGAAAGGTCCTAAAGGCAATATATAGGTTATAACAAGCCTTTAAAGTTGTTGCATTCTCATTTTTCAAGACTGTTTTGCTTTGTTTGTGCCAGGCTCGCTTGCTGGGGACTCTGGCTGTCTCTCGAGGTCTGGGTGATCATCAACTCAAAGTCATTGACACCAACATTGAAGTCAAACCTTTCCTCTCCTGCATTCCCAAGGTCAGTTGTGGTGCATGGGAATTGCTGGAGTTAAAAATGCTGTTTCTACTCTGTAGCACCCACCTTCTACAGATCTGGCAGGTCTTAGCCAAGTCCATATTCCATCCCCTATCTCTCTGCATAGTGCCCAGAGAATCCCCAAGACAGAAGAATCTAGAAGCATAGCAGCAAAAAGTTCAAAGCAAAAAGCTTCAAAGTGCCCTGGTCCCACACTGTCATCTCTCAGAGGAAGTTATCTCCCTGACCCTTCCAGGTCATTGCAGGATTAGCACTGACTTACTCCTGTGCTTTCCAGGTGAACGTCTTTGACTTTGCTCTGCATGACATTAAGGAAGACGATGTCCTCATCATGGCAACTGATGGCCTCTGGGATGTTCTGTGCAACAGAGAGGTGGCCTGTATGGTGAGGAGCTTCCTTGCAGAAAACAGGACAGATCCTCACAGGTAACAGCAGTTCTGCCATCGTTTCCCCTTCCTAAGAACCTGGTCATAACAAAAGCAGGCTAAGATCACTGCTTCTAGGTCACATCTGGCAAAATCAAGCACTCTTCTCTCTGACTCTGGAAACTGCTTCCTCATCTTTCCACATCCTTAAGAAACAATCATAAAGCTGGTGTCTTCATAAAGCCACAGTTCAGTGTTGTTCTTAAGGGAATAGTGACACCTTAACCCAAACCTTGTTTTTTTTTCCACCCACAGATTTTCAGAACTGGCCAAGTGCTTGGTATACAGAGCAAGAGGAAAGAAGAGAGGCCACCAGTGGATGCTGGATGAGAGCCATGAGGCATCCTACGATGATGTCTCTGTATTTGTCATCCCCCTACACAACCGGGATGAGGACTGTTAGCACAACACACAGGATCTCAGACTCCCCCCTGCTGTAGCTCTACTTGGCATCAGCCTGAGACTGAGGGATTTCTCTGTATCTACGCTGCTTTTCAGGAAAGCTATCTGCAGCAGAAAGGAAAGAAAATGCACAGCCAGCACTTACATAGAAGACCAACAAGAGCATAAGCTAAGAACAAACAGGAGAGCAACAGTGGGCAACAAGTCATTCCCCTTACTCCTTTCTCATTGTTGGGCCCAGGAGAAGTTGCAGAGGGGGCCATACAAGCTGAACAGTACTTTTTCTAAGATCATTATGGTACAGTAAGACTTAAACCCATGTTTCTAGTGACCCCTTTTACTTCTTAATATTGAAGAATGAGGACCGAATGGGATTGAACCAGTCTCAAGAGCTGGCTTTTTGACTTCTAAGTTGTGTGGAATTTGAAGCACAAGCTAAAATGTCCCTCATATCCATTTACTGTAACATGAGATGTGCTGAAAACCCAGGAGCTGCTGCTAAGACAGCCCTTGGTGTGGCCACACCTACAGGGGTAGCCCAGACCTCTGGGGAAAGTTGCTGTTTGTAGGCAGAACCACCTCAAAACAGAGGATGGGAGCAGATGAAGCTGCACATTTATGCACAGGAGCCTGCCATATAAGAGAGACACCTTACTGGTGTTGAAGTGCCTTTAAGTATATCAGTGTAATGTAATGTACAGATTTCTAGCAGATCTTAGTCCACAACACTTACTAATACTTTTTTTTTCCTATTCATTCAGGCTATTTCTGACAGCAGAGTTGGTTTTCTAGCCGTAGTGCCAATGAGAACCAAAGCATTACAGTACACCAGCTGATTCACAGAAGAGCGTCAAGTAAAATAAACTGGTTTGTTTAAATGTGTCTGCAGTGCTGAATCTCAAGTGCTTAAACTCCCTGCAACAAGAACCATGGCACAGATGTGCCAGAGTTGTGCTTTCAACTCTGAGGATCTGCTTCTCAACTTGTTCCTTAGCCAGGAAAATTCAGATCTAGACAAGTTTCCCATCTCCCCCAGTCCCCACTTTGGTTTTCAGAATTCATTACACAAGTTAGAAGATTCCCTAGTGAAGCAGACAAACTCAGTGTGTGTTTAAATTACACAAGGATGAAGTACAAATAAAAAGACACTTTCCCCCCCCCCACATTTTAACATGGGTTTTATTCCTATCAGAGGTTTTACACAGACCTGAGATGGAGAAAAAGAGCCTTAGAAAACAGCAGGGGAGTTTTTTGCTTTGCATTTGTCTTTGCCAAAACCCAGGTTGTCACTAGGAGGGCTCCTTTAGCAATACTACCCCGAGGGCTAAATGTCAAAACTTCCTGCAAGGGAGGCCCAGCCCCAGGAAGGAGGAGGCTCTCAGCTGAATGCTCAAGGTTTAAAATATTGCACTCCAGCTTTGCTTTTCCCCCATCCTCTCGAGTTAACCTGAAAACAATGCACATGGGGTTCTACCCACATTAATGAAACAGGCTGCCATCCCCCCTACAGCAGCTGTCATGTTACATATACACTAATAAGCCACATCTCCTGTTACTCAATCCAATAAGCAATTTCCTCACTTTCCTGCCAAGAAGGGCTTGCTTCTTCCCTCCAGACCCCTCTACCCAGGGCACCATACCTCAACAAACTTCCAAGACTGCTTCTCTATCCTGATACATTCCTAGGCAAGAAAAAAAACTCTTAAAATACAGTTTGCATAGGGATAGCTTCAGAGCATCACAATTTCCACCACAGAGATTCTGATTTTCCAAAATAAAGGGACTTTTTAAAAAATGGATGATTTTCCCATTCCCCCTCTACAAAACCAGCAAGGTATATCACATGGGACAAACGCAGTGATCTCTACAAAATATTTATTAACAGCCACAATATCGAATTCTCCACATACGTAGAATTGTATGACAAAGCATAATTTGACTTTATGTATTTACACTCATCTGGCAGATACCACCTCTGAGTCACTCTCCATAGCAGCTCATGACCAAAGAGACGAGTTCCCAAAAGACCCACCAGGATCCTAGCCTCTGAACCAAAACCTCTCTTTAAAGTGCAAATACAGTCCAGATGCCTTGGAAAATATAACTCTGCTGCTTCCAAACTTGTTCACTTGCTTCTGTGTCCCCCAGAGTAGGGGCTGGGACATTTACCAAGAACCTGGGAGCCTCAGTAATAAAATTCTCTCTCAAAGTCTAACTTGGAGATTTGCAACCAAAAATCTCCAGCAGCCTAAGAAGTTGCACTCAGTCACCAGCACTGCTTACTTAAAAGGCAAGCTGTGGAGTCTCACTTCCCCTTTGTTTTGACTGAAGGGCTTTATCCCAAAGAACATGGGGCAGATTAATCTTCTAAATGTGAAATTTGGAGGGGGAAGGCTGTTTCCTGCTTGGCTTTACAGAAGGCTGGACACTCCTGGGAGCAGTTTTTAATGAAGTCCATTTCAGAAACTGCAGTCCTCAGAGGAGCACACAGAAGCTAGAAACTATTCACCTTTCCTGTTCAATCTTCTGAAGAAACACATGATAAGGAAGATGCTTGGCACATTTCCCTCTTTTAAAGGCAGATGGAAAACACTCAGAGCTATGTCAACTAAGAAAGACACCTTTGTCCAAGTGGAAGGCAACTGGCTGCGGGAAGGTGTTCAGCTTTGATTTGGTACAGAGCATTAGTGCTGTGCTGGGCATGAACCTGTAAATTTATCTTCAGACAGCCATGTTCTCAGTCTCTACATCCTAGATTGGCCTTTTGGGCCTCTTACACATTTAATGCATAATGTTTTACAACACTGCAAGTGAAAAAGAGCTGAACAATGGTCTTTAGACAAGTGCTCAAACCACATAGCAAAGAGCATTTTTAGAATAAAAGACTTCCAGGCATTACCCCATGAAGAGTAACAAGAATAGTGGCCAGAGGCTCTGCTCACTTCCTTAGGCAACAGGCTTGATAAAACCCTGAAAGATGATTTGCTACAGAATGATGAAATTTAACTGTTAAAACACATATACTTGTATACCAAACACCTGTATGATACAAACCACTGCGAAATATGGCTGCCTATGGAAACACCAACAATGGTAAAACAGCACCAAGCAGCCTGAAATGCAACAGAGTTGACGTGGCTGTGGGAAGTGAGTCAACCATGAGGGTAGAGACTGTCTCCCTTCACACTAGGCATTTATAGGTGATGGTGGGACAGTACAGTATGGGAAGAGGGATGCTGGTGTAACAGCACAGATCCGTCCTCTGCATCCCCAAAAGCAGGCTTGTGTGGTAAGACCAAAAGCATCAGTTCCTTTCCCTCCTTCAGTCTGAAGGACAGTACTCACATCACAGACCCATGCCGCTGGAAATCACAGAATCATTGGAAAAGACCTAAGATCAATGAGCCCAGCTGTTACGTCTCTAAACTGTGCAGGAGCATCAGCAGAGGCAAGAGCCAGAGAGGCTGAAGAGAAGCTTCAACCACAGCACTGATATAGAGTTAAGGGGACAGGCTGACACAGGCAGCCCTCCTGCTGACAGTCAAAGGTAAATGCTGGAGCTCAACACGTGCTGCTACCACAAAGGAACCAGTGATGGAAAAAATGCTTGCTCCCCATCTCTCAGCCCATTTCCACTGACAAGAACTGTGGGGAAAAAAAAAAAGAAACTGAAGGAAAATCTAAACAGTAACAGCTGTCCCACAAGCTGATCCATTTTGCCACTGAGACATGCTGTGCATTATATATGTAAAGGCCCCACAACTGAGACAAACTCTGCTGCCAATAGGGGAACATCCTGACAACTGACCTAAGGGCAAATGCTCGAGTGCACTTCTCCAGTATGGACTGGCACTTCAGAAGTGGCAGAGAGAACATGCCCATGACTGTGCCTCTCACCTTACCAGTACTTTACACTGAAGGGAAGCACACATGACTGAGCAAGGGAAAGCATCAACTTTCCAAGCTGTGACCCAGCACATAAAACCAAGAGCGTTTGAAAGGCAAGAATACAACGAACATCACACCGAGACCAAGCCTCTGCCAGTGGATGTGTGATCAGTGAAGCATCAATGCAGGAAACCAGAACCAGGCTTGAAGATCAGCTTTCCAGCCCTCCTGTGCCATATGCCCACAAACCCCCCTGGAGCAGGAAAGGACATCCCTCCCATCTCTTGGAGCAGGGCTATAGCAAAGCAGAGTCATCTCAGCCACAGGTAAGACATTTAAAATTAAATTCTGAAGACACCACCTAACCAAAGCATCATTTTTTTCAAGGCCTTTGCTGAAAACCTGCAGGACCTGTAATAAAACAGATCATGAACTGAGTGGACATCAGTTTTATCAAGAAAGGGATAAAGTTCTAAGCCTGGTATGGGGAAAATCTAATGGAGCATATTTATAAACCAGGAGGGGAAAACTGCATTGATTAAGGTAAACAGCCTAGACACCCCACAGAACTGCCCACATTATATTCTTTAATATCTAAAAGTAAAAAAACATGGACCATTCCCACTGCTCCTGATCCCCACACACCCCCCACCCCCACACCCCACATCCTCACACGCAAACAACC